>JAIFHC010000388.1:0-50000 GCA_021229015.1 Solen grandis | reverse complement strand
TGCACCGTTTTCAGTGTTCCCTGTTAGTTTCACACATTCACGAAAGTCACTTAACCACGTCAACAGGTGCTTCCTGTCAATTTCGCGCGAACTTGAATCAATTAACCACGCTAAGATCTCTGACATTAATTAAAAACCCACCCACCAACCGTTTTGGTAAGTTAAATATTCGCTAAGCCAATGAAACATATAAAAGATTATTATTCAAATATTCAGCTGAACCTTAAGGTCATGGTTTCAGTCTTGATTTTTAATTGTTTGATGACTGAGACTTATTTAAATTGTATTCAACTCTTTACATTCATGTATGTATTTATAATTTTTGTGTGTGAATTTTGTAATTTCACATTGTTCAATTGTATACTTAATGTTAAGTTTATATTGCAGATATTTCATTTTTAATCATGTGATACTGGTGATTTATTTGTAAAGTCCGTTTTATTACTCAGTCTAGCGAATAAGCCCCAACTTTCCACAAATTCTGAGATTCAGGTAACGGTATACACTTTCCAGCATGTTAGTTTGACCAGCAGGGGTTACTGATATGATCTCTCATTGACCCTCTCCTAGTCATGGTAAATTATCACAGATGTTATTTGGAGTAAATCCTGAAATCGGTGTTTGCAAATTTGAATGGTAGAAAGTAGAAACATTAAGAAAAGGGAAAGTTGGTTTTCCCTCGTCAATGTAATGTTATTCTTTAAAGTAAAAAAAAATATTTCGAAATTAAATTTGATTGATATTGATGAATAGTCAATCTTACTATTTTTTTTCTGGTTAATACCTTTAAAAAAATATATAGAAATAATAAAATTAAATTATTTCATTGAAAATAATAAAAATAATTTAAATGAAATAGACTCGCTGACAATTATGTAATAATATTATATATATTATGTAACTATTATTTATGAGTCCAATAACATTTAAAGAGGCCTTTTCTCAATAAGTGGGCCGATAAAAAATATCACTTTCGGTCACGGTCCTAAATTGATAGTTTTTATTGGCCCTGCTTTTCTTGCAATTTGATTGGCTAAGGCAAGAATAATAATTATGTAATAAAATTGTAATTAAATAAGTGATTTGATATTAGCCATGTTACTTGTCATCGGGACAGTCTTATTGGACCTCAAGCTCATACGACTGCCCTCGGACAAATGGCAGGGCCACTATGAAACCGCTTATTTAATAACATATATATAATGTTGTATTTTATAAGTCGCAAAACAAGTCACAATTATAATGGAAATCATGTAAATAAGAAGGTACACATTCATACAGTTTATATAATTATGTGATGATTTGAGTAGTGGATTATAATTATGGTCATGTGATATGTCAGAAAAGAATGATCTTTAAATTTTCAAGAAGGCCATGTTCACCAGAGTACCATGCAGTTCTACCCGGTTACCATCAACAACTATCAGATTCAAATTTGAGATACAAAGAATCTAAATTTTCTATAAAGATTATATAAGAAAACTTGGCTTCTTTTATATATGGATTAACAATATTTAAGCTTAACAAAATTTTATTATGAACTTTGCTTTCAAAGGAGAAGAGGATATAATGAAAATAGCTGCCCTTCTTGCGGTCTCATTTTCAAAGGATCAACTTTATTTTAGGAATCCTGGCAGAGGGCTATGATGTGACCATATAAGTGTGCAATCATCTCTAATTGTGATTTATACCCCCGCTTCCCACCTTGTCTTTGATATACACTGGTCCTTGCCATGAAAAATTTCAACATATGACCTGTTACAACCAGAGTGATGGTAATGTGTAATCAAGTTACATATGGAAAGAAGTCAAGTGCTGCAGGGTTTAAAGTAATGAGTTATATCCTTCAATGAATGAATATAATTAATGTTTGGAAAAAAATAAGGCAGTGCACTTAACTATTCCATTACTTATAAGTTGCATGCAAAATACATCTAAATTTGTAACTTCAAAAGGGGCTAAACTTTATTTAAATATAGGCAAGAGTTATCTAACTTGATGGTATAATACCCCTTAACACTTACATGCATGAAATTCCAAGTTTGATTCCATGAGTGACTGCTGAGATATTAGCATCAATATGTTTCATGCGAAAAAAAAAATGCCAAAAGGGACAATAATTTGCATTAATTTACCTTACTTGCTCATTTGATACCCCTGAAGAACATAGTGAAATATTAAATAAAATCATTTAGCTGGTTACTAAAATTTACGTATGCATCATGGTTAATTGCATGCATTTTTTAAAATCAATATCCAAAATTTATAAGACGTTCAATCAAAAGTTGTTTTACTTGATGGTCTGATGCTTCTAAACACCATGAAGTTTGGATTTTCAAGTCAAATCCTACAGTAGATTGAGTGAGAAAAGTCCAAAAGGGTCATATTTATTTGCGCTTATCTTCATAATAAATCATGATTCCATGCATTGGTATTAACGCATACTTCATGCATTGGGAGTGTAGAACATGATGGGACACGACATTGACGTACGTGCTAATTGAAATGCCACAGAAGTTTGAAATCTTCTATAAAGAGTTTGTATGGAAACTAGCCAACGTTTGTTTCTTACTTTATTTTTCTTTCTTCTTTTATTTTAATGGTTAGCAATCATTTTCTGATTATTATGGCCATATTATAGACCTTACGTAATGGATTTCCCACCTGGGGACCCTCATTTCTCAAGGAATCAATTTTATTTTCGCAGTAATGGTAAAGGGCTATGAGGTGACCATTTTCTTTTCCAAATGAACTTAAAAAATGACCATTTAAGTTTCAGTGGAGAAGCTTTGTTTTAAAACAAACTTCTTTTGGTTTCCATGGCTAAGATCAAGTTTATTTATGAAACTTTTGTGAAGGGCCACCAAAACATTTCATCAGTTTCTACCCAATGTTTTCAGGGTTGATGTCTTTTAAAGTTAATTGTTGACACCACATGACAGAGGACGTATGACGAGGGAGGGACACAGGACGATCAGAATAGTTTAGGTTCTGGTCAGCTTAAACATCTCACTTTTTCAGGCTGATATAATATCAGTTTAAGCTGATATACCAGTTTTATATAGGTACATACATTCTATTGTGTATATATTGCTTGCAGCTTAATTTTATTTCTTTATCTTTTCTTTTTTGTCATATAGATAACTAGGGAAATTCATAGTTGCTACATAGTGTAACAATTGTTGCTATATTCAAACAAGATGATGATGTAACAGCTGCATTAAGCAGCAAATCCTTGAATTGCTTCTTGGAACAGGGTTGCTTGTAACTTTGTTCTATGGAAGCACACATCTCTGCATTTGATAATATTTCGGTTAGGCACAAAATTTCTCTTCTTTTACAGTTACAATTTCTCTCTGTCTTATCACTAAGGGGTGTAATTCTTTAGTAAATCTTTAATCCGTTGTGCTACTGACGTGGAAACTGAATTTAAATGAGTTAATAATCCCAAATCGATGCTGGAGATAACATGTTTAATAAACTGTAATAAAACAGTAAATGCACAAGCTAGGGTAGTCAATTGCTATTCATTTGGAAATATACAATCAATTGCATGAATTTCACTAGTTTATAAATAAAGATTTCACAAGTTTATCTTCATAGATATACAACAATTTTCACAAAAGTATTACCTCAGTAGCCAGGAAATTAGAATTCAGTGCCAAGTAAAAGAAAGTTGCGAGTTCAAATCCAGCGCTCACATGCTTTTTCTTTTGTAATATTTAATATATATGTACACATGAATGTATATTTTTTGGTGCACTTAATACACGTATCAATTATCAATTTACCTATATTAATTAAGTCCAAAAGATTCCATACATAAAGATCATTGATTTATATTTGCTTAATTTATTAAATACACATATTGACATAAATCTTATAAAATATTGGAAAAAAAAGGGAGTTAAGTGACAATATGTATATTGTTAATTACTATTAATTTTTTTCAAATTACTTAAATAACAAAAGAAATGCAACAAACCCTGTTCTCTAAATGCACTCAGTGCTTTGATTTATGCAGATGCTATTCTATATACTCTGTGAACAAATGTAAAGAGGAGTCAATTCAAAATGTTATTCTGACTTGGTGAGGAGATTTACAAATCTCCAGTAAGGTTCTGGAATGACCAATTCATAGCCCTTCCTAGCAGTTTGACTGACCACAGGTCATTTAGCCATTAACATCAAACACTTCCCGCTGTGTTGTATAACAGTACTGAGCTGCTCAAAATGAGCAGTTTTCTTGGGCTTATTGCCTAGACTGTACTGGTCTTGTTACTTTATTATTTTGTTTTTAGTTTCAGGCGTTATAATTGTAAATCAGAGATGTGTCAAAATGAAATCTTGCTTGGCCTGGGCATAATTTTATATAGAGCATTCTGTGTGTGAATATAAGTTTAGTTGTGTTTGCTTATATATAAACAAAAATGTGAAGACATAACATTACATAATACATATATTATGCAAACAGGATAGTTCAACTCTCCCCTTTTATTCATTAACATAATGTACATATATTCTGTTTTGTTTTCTTGATTGTCATTATTTTTTTATAAACTTGTTCTTATGTTGCGGAAAATTCCTGAGAAATGTCGGGTATTGAAATCAGTTGTTTAAGTCAAATAAGGAATTTTAGGATTATTTTATTGGAAAGTGGCTGCTGACCGATCCGTTCTGTTAGGAAGTGTATTCAAGTTTATCTGATCAAATGGCCTAGTGATTGAATCTAACACTGGGTCTGTCTGATCAAATGGCCTAGTGATTGAATCTAACACTGGGTCTGTCTGATCAAATGACCTAGTGATTGACTCTAACGCTAGGTCGTTCACCACATATGAGTTTAACATCTACCGTATGGAGGGATGTGAAGGAGGTTGACATGGGGATTGGACTCCAGGGGTGACTTGTGGTAGGGATTGGATGTGGAGCGACTGTAGGGATTGGACTCTACTTGATTTATTTCTTGGGGAGTCGCAGCTAGTTCCTTTAATAATAATAATTTCTTCGGGTTTTTCCGCTACATCAAGGACCTTTATAGCCACACAGGGAATGTGAATTGATTTGATAAATATTTGTTATAACTACACTTGGAATGTGAATTGATTTGATGAATATTTGTTATAACTACACTTGGAATGTGAATTGATTTGATGAATATTTGTTATTACTACACTTGGAATGTGAATTGATTTGATTGATATTTGTTATTACACTTTTAACTTAGTTCTGGTGTTGGTGATTAATTTTAGCCATTTTGTAATAAAATTATTACTGTGTTTTTGTATTTCTACATTCCTTTATTGTATTCCATTAAAATAAATAACAACAGCAGGTTCGCTGTGTTATGTGTGATTATATGTCATTTATGATCAGGGAATCTTTTTATATCATTCCTACCAAGTATTTAAAATATTTTCATTAAACGAAGATCACTCACGTTAGATATTTTTATATAAATGGTGTCCTATTTACATATAAACTCTTCCCGCTCATGACCCTGATTTCCATAGTCTGAACTGACAGAAACAAATCTCGTTGTCACTGGGAGTAGCATTCGGTGTATTGCTCCTTGTGGAAACCTGAGTAACAGAAGGAAGTGGATGACCAGGTCCTGTCCCGATGGCCGTGTGGTTAGAGCGTTTGCAACGAAATCGAGAGGTCATGGGTTCGATCCTGTCTGCGCCATACCGTAAAAAAGTACTGGTATAGATAACACTAACTTGACTTGACTATTTGAGTTTACCGTCGCTTCGACAGTATTTCAGTCATATAGCAACATCCAGCTAATTACAGGTGGAGGAAGATCCCGAATGCACGGAAGCATCCGGGTAGAACCACCGACCTACCGCAAGCCAGCTGGAAGGCTTATATATCACTATGAAATTACTGAAACGTGCAAATTTACTACCACAACAATATTATGACCCCATTTGCCTGCAATACGCACAAGAGGGGAGACAGGCTCTGCAGTTTTGTTGATTTTTATATTACAGCAGTCGATTTAACTGGACACAATTCATTCAAAGTATTAAGACGGATGTAATGATACAGTGGGTATTTGATACAAGCCCTCAGTCAATGGCGGGTTAATGAAGTTTTCAACTTCGGGACTGATTACAAGCGAATAACAAAGTGGTTGATAAAGTATGGAAAGATTTTATTAAGCTGCATCCCATCAAAACCACTATCACTTGAGACATCTAGTGCCCTTGGATGTTCATAATTCAAGGGACATAATGTGTTATACCATGACACTTGTACATTGATGAATAGTTAGCTACCTTAGTGATTCGATTTCTTCAAGCTCGGTCCATCATATTATATATGGGCGAGTATTCAACACGCGCTTTCGGATTCCTAAAGCTCCGATTATATTTTATCGTTTTCCAAAGCAATCAAATATCACCATGTCACTGGGTGATGTTGAAACTCAAATTGATTGGCATTCTTTTCCTAATCTTTCTTATTCTAATTTCGGGAAAGATGAAATGTATAGAGAATATATGCTGTATTTGTAAGTGTTATATTTAGGATGTGCTATATCTCAGAATATTGCACGGTGTTCGGCTCAGATTCTCAGTAATCTTATGACGGAGTAATTAATTATAAAGCATCTGATCACCCCAGGTCGTCGAGTGGTAAGAGCGTCCGCATCTGGAGCGAAGGTCTTGAGTTCGGTCCCCTGTCGCGAAATACCAAAGTCTTTAAAATGGCACTGGTATAACTCCCTTGCTTGGTGCTCATCATATAAGGGTTGTTCCAGGCCCGATGTCAGTATAATGTGTCTTGCAGTATACCTTTGGCGTGACATTCAGCGTGACAACACTATATCTGTCTCAAGTAGAAATAGTCTTCAAATGACAGAACTATTGTCGGTAGGGCATTAAACCCAACAAACAAACAACAAACCATCTGCATTATTCTGCGATAGGGCACTCAAAAGGAACCTCTCATTCCATTCTAACAGGTTTATTAGACTGTGAAGTTTTGTTTTATTGAGCTTTACTTTAGAACACAAATGACGTCATATAATACATTGGGGGATTATTAAAATTCGCGGAGGACTAATTTTCGTTGATTTCGTGGAGGGGCTCAAGTTGGGCTATTGTGGTCACTCTTTGTCGCTCGTCCGTTGTAGGTCCGTTCGTTCGGCTATCCATCCGTTAACATTTTCTTCTGTACACTCCAGCATCTTCATTTCTTAAAATATCTTTTTCATTTGACAATGTTTATAACCATAACATCTCGGATAAGTTCAGCTATGGCTGATGTCTGTAAAAAGGTCTGGAGTTATGGCACTTGAATAACAAAAAATGCATGAGTTAATTTTGCTTACACTCTATGATTTTCATTTCATTAACAATATTCTCTAAACTTAATGACAGTGTTTTTAGCCATGATTCTTGGGTAAATATACTTATAGTTGATTACCCGTTAGGTTTTGAGTTATGACCCTTGGTTTGTAGAAACATTGATATAATTCAAATTTTGGACACTCTAGCATCTTCGTTCTTAAACCATCTACTTAAAGCTGTTAAACTGTAAAACTTTTTTATAGCTCGATTAAGCTCAATTTTGACTGATTTATGCTCATTAGGTCAGAAATTAACCTTTGTTTACTCTCTAACATCTTCATTATTAAGCAATAATCTACAGACACCATGACAATAGTACATGTAATAGCCATAATATATAGGCCTAGTTTAACTATGGCCCTTAATTTCAAAAATGCCAGAATTTACTTTTTTACGCTTTAGCATCTGCAGTTTAGTTTAAACTCTTATTTTCCATCGATTATGAAACAAGTTCTTGCATCTTAAATAAATCATTCTCGATGGCTCGGATGACGGCGAATGTGGTCATCATTTTGGGAGGAAACCGGAGCACCTGGAGAAAACCCACGTATCTGGACGGGCGACCACCGTACCCTCTCTAGTACGCCACCCAGGATCAAACCCGGGACGCATTGATAAGAAACGAAGTGCGTTACCATTACGCCATCCAGGCATCTGTAGCTATTTAACAACCATCATTAAATTTATACACGTTGTTAATGGCATTACCACTATCTTAGTGCATTTTGATGATGGTTGATATTGAAATAGTGGATCTACAGTTTATGCGCTTGAAATATCTGTACATCACACAGATTTGCCGTTTTTGCAGTCTAACACCTTTATTTCCTAGGCGGTGTAGGTATTGTTTCTCAAGTGAGCTACTCCAGGGCCATTTTGACCCTCTTATTTTCTGATTATAAGTTTTTTTTTTTTTGTTTTTTTGTTTTTTTTTTAACTTTGAATAGATGTTTAAAAAGTGGGTCCCGAAGATCACCAAACGACTAAAAATCCTTGGAATCCATGAGTAACAATAAGCAAAATAAACCAAAGGTAAATATCATGTTAGTTTTTAACCAGTTAGAATTGTGTTATTCATATTAAAGGCGTATTTCAGAATAGCTCCATTTTACTATATAGACATATTGAAAATTACAGAAAAAAGCTAAAATCTCACTTTCAGGGGCAGATAACATAAAATAAAATAGCATGGAGACCCGAATTCTTATTCCATAATTTTGTTTCAAGTGCAATTCTTTATAATCATGCAAAGTTTTAAAAAAAATATGTTCGCTAGTTTTGATTGTCCTTTTCTTTGTCTATATAGTAAAATGGCGCTATTGTGAAATACGCCCTTAAGAAATTCCTATAATCAGCGTTACTATACAAGTACTTACATGATAAAGAAAACGTTTTTACCAAACATATAAACAACGTATTTTATAACGTATTCTCATATTATTTGAATTAATGTTTATATCACACCCCGAAAAAAGGTTACGATGTAAAATTCAAAATTTGTAGACTCATTAGATTTAAATATATTTAGTATGCCATATGCTGAATGCTCTTATATCTTTAATCATTTACTTTTATTTAGTGAACAGATGACTATTTCATATACGAATCAATAATTTTTAAACGTATTGCATTTGTTTTTTTTATTTTTTTAGAGATTGAAAGCAAAACTTCATTGCTTCAAAATTAAACGTTTTATAATACTAAGTAATTTAAACGTGCGTTACCAAAGTTGACACTTAACGTGCGTTACTAAAGTTGTCACTTAAAGTGCGTTACTAGAGTTGACACTAAACGTGCGTTACTAGAGTTGACACTAAATGTGCGTTACTAAAGTTGACACTTATAGTGCGTTACTACAGTTGACACTAAACGTGCGTTACTAAAGTTGACACTTAAATGTGCGTTACTAGAGTTGACACTAAACGTGCGTTACTAAGTTGACACTTAAAGTGCGTTACTAGAGACCTCGGAGGAAAAAAATTTCGCGGAAGCTCCGTAAATTCTTCCCAGGAGCTTCCAGGAAGCTATGCGTATATTTCCCTGGCCTGTTTTCCCCGATAAAACATATAGGGAAATTTTCAATGTTAGCAATGAAGTTCTGCCGAGGCCTCCCGATGACTCCACATGGCTCGTGACTCTTTCGAAGCTTCCGCGGGACACAGGGGAACCTGTTCCCGAGGCTCATCAATTTCCATTGGGAGTAGATCCCCGCTACAAAAAAAAAAAACAAAAAAAAAAAAACAAAAAAAAAAAAATAATGTCAAATGGGACTGAGCCTTGAGCGATATAATTTTATATTTTACCTTCGCAAAGCCATGTTATTGAATAATTACTTTGCAATAGTATTTGTCTACAGTTGAATTAAAAAAAATAAAATGAAATAAGAAAAAAACATATTTTTTAAAATATGTGGAATAGAATACTGGGAATATGCTGTATTAGGTTCGAACTTGGCAATCTTGACTGTCTAATTGTCGATCTGGAAGCAGCCTTCACACACAGACTACCCAGATGAAAAAAAGAAGGCGCACATTTTAGGGTTGGACGGTTGCAGAAGGTGTTGGCCCCTTCTGCGTGTCGATTTTTTGTACATTTTTTTTTCTAAATGTTAAATCAGTGACAAAACAAAAAATATTCAGTAAAAAAAGATGTTGATATTTAAAATAAAAACTTTAATATCCGTTTTATTTCGCACATAAATTTTGTTTTCTGTGCATTAGTATTTCGTATTCATCGACTTATTAGTAACATTGCTCAATGACTGATTACCTGGATTTGATTTGAAGTAGTGATCATGCATAATCTACATATACATTGTCCAAAAATATGAATTGTCCCAAAATATGGCAGATTGAAATTTTCAAATTGTCTCATTACTTATTCATTTTTAATAAATTTATAATACACCAGGATGTCTTTATTAAGAGACCATGAATACACATACATGTAGATTATTATATTCGTAAATATTAGAAAAGTGAACATGATGATGTATCGGCCTACTGTTTGTATTTATTCCTTTCAGGAAAATATTTAGAGGAGTTAGTTTCATAAAAAAATAATGCTTAAAAGGTTATGTAAAAATAGTAAAGATGATGACATTTAGAAACACAACCTATTTTTGATTAAGTTTAATTTGCATGGCTAGCGATAGGTAAGCATCTAGATTTTTTTGCTACAGCAATTTGGTAATTGCCTTTTTTTCCCCATTGTTAGATTGCTCGGCAGACGACATGTAAATGTCTCTCAGTCAGTGAACATGTCATTGAATTTGCTTACGCAGTACCCTAAACACATGCTTATCACACAGTCGTGCACGACTTCCGATTCGGATAATCTACACATTAACAGAAGGGGGCTATAAGACAATAGGAGTCTGGCTAGTCAGGTGGTTATGCGGGTGGTTCAGTATGGGGGCCCACGAGGGGGATTTCCTCTAGACAACACTACTATGATGTGATCAAAGGATTTCATAGCCTAGAAAAATGTATGACCATTGCAGCTGGGGGTGGGGGGGGGGGGGAGCCGCTGGATCCGGGCCTGATCTGAGTTGACACTAAACGTGAGTGCTTTCATCCTGAGTCCAGTGCATACACTGCGCGTTTTCTGGTGAACTCCGCTGAAAACATATTAAAGTTATTTATATGTATATTACACATTACAAATTGTATAATGTTATGTTTAGCATATAACGCGTCTACAATTCAACACTGATATATTCCTTTATGTCATGAATAATTGACCATATAGATTCATTTTGAGGCATTGGCATACAAAACAGTTACAAATCGATCTGCTCCTTTTAGCTGCATTTATACAATATTGTAGCTAAGAATCTATACAGCATACTAGGCAAATACAGACTGACCACTTAATATAGGTGACCACTAAATATGTTTGACTCTAAGTTCAATTTTTTTCCTTTTAAATGTACATATTCATAACATATTTGAAATAGCTATCTTTTTTTCATAAAGAAAATACACGAAATGAGATCATTATTATATTGTTATATATATTGTATACATTTGCAAAACAATTAATCGTCCTTCCACCTTGTTTCCGGTTTGCTTTTAGAAGAGAAAGTGGATTTTCTACTTACAATCACATTACCGCCAATTATCCATACATTCGCGTTGAAAAATAATACCACTGGTTGTATAATTCAGCATTGCAGCTTTGATAAAAGTTGGATATATTGCATGATTCTGTATAGCATTGGGTATAATCACAATTTCTGGGCAAACAGAACTATTAAAGAAGCAAGTTTATAATTCAGTGTTCATCAGCAGCTCCATTCGTTAAACTACCTATAAATAACCTTATTTGCACCATAAATTTATGGTTGCGGAATTAGCTCGATTGGTAAGAACGTCGTTAATGAATTATTTTTTTAATTCTAGTTTTTATACATCGATTTTTTATTAAGTTACTTTTGATTTGAATCATAGACCACAGGACCCTCATATTCAGTAAAATAAACTTGAAGAGAAAACGACCTCTCCATATATAAACAATTTATGGAGTGGTCGATTTTATAATATGAGGGTCCTGCACATGAACAGGTTCGGTTTTAAGGTCAAAACAGTAGATATGAGAGGGGGACAGTATGCTCATTGTATGTCGTTAATAGAAACATTATTTTTTTCTTGTTAGAGTCTCAAATGACTGTAGTGTCTCTAGTCGCATCTGTATGTCACAACTCAAAAAGTACTTAAGGGGTTGAGTTTATACTTTATACAATGGTCAAACTTTACTTAACAAGAACAATAACTCTTACTTGCTTCATCTCTATTACTTACTTGTATGGTGAAATTATGCTTTTCTAGAACATATTTTAAAAATGATTGAAGGCAGTGATATCATTCAGGGTGTGAAGTGACACAGAACAATACCTGTCTAAAGGAAATTCATGAAGTATTAAAGGTTTTGAGAGGATCAATACTAAGAATCACTATTCCTTATCCATTTTTGTTTCATTTGACAGAGACCATGATCCATAATCTATCTTACTTGCTTTTTTTTTTAATAAGATTTAACTTCCCCCTTTTTTTATCTGCATACCACAACAAAAATTTAAAAGGAATGACTTTATTATTCACACATTTTAACTTTCACTTCTGACAGTGCTCTCAGTGCTTTGATTTTTATATCTCCTCGTTTGTCATGATTTTAATTTCCATATATATATTTTCTTATGACACCTCGATTTTCATATCCATCATATTATGATTCAGCACACTTATAAACATTGTAGAGTATGGAATAACATTAATAGGTAAAAACTTAAACGATTCTTTATTTCTAACGTTAAGACGTATCATACTATTAGCGTGGTCTAATCTTGTGTCAGTGTTTCATCAGAAAATGTATTTTACTATGTAATGTAAATTGTAATAGCTTATTTTGTTTTATATTCAATATAATCGAATTTTGATGAGACTTTATGCAAAGTAAAAAAAAACCGTTGTTATTTTTTCTCTTACCGAATAGCCTAGTTTACCTGCTATACGGTATTTGCTTTAATTGGAAAGTTTAGACATGGATTGTACGCATAGAAATATCGTGATATCAGGTATATGCAGTCATCTGTGCTTCTACTGAACCAGAACACAATGTTAATGTCCCAGTTACCGGTTGGCTTGAGCGTCCGCCTCGAAAGCGGGTTCGGTCCCCAGCCTCTACATACCCAAGTCGTAAATATGGTACTGGCATAGCTCCATTGCCTGGCGCTCAGCATATAAGGATAGTTCAAGAACTGGTTCAACCGGTGTCAGGAAAATGTGACTGAGTGTGGTATCATGCCACATTTCCACGGCGTGATATTGCAGTTTAGCATTACATCTGTCTCCATACCACATAGTCTGCAAATGACTGAAATATTGTTGGCGGAACGTTAGACCAAACTAATAACATCAGCAATTGTAATTAGAAATCGTCACTTGATCAAGTAACACTATGCTAATCCCATGCTGGCATCAATAATCACAGCATGATTAACTACGAGCAACGTTTAGGGTGTGTTATGTTTATTAGGGCTTTCTGCCTCTTTGGGTTTGTTAAGTTTTTACTTATTATCATTATTTCTCTTTTTGGGGTTCATATTAAAACAGGCTGCCGATAAGCCAGCAGCATAAAATTTTAACAGTAGGCAGAGTGATTCTGGTCATTTTGAATGCAATAATTTTCATCTTCATATGACGTCATGTAACGTCACGGTTGAAATATGCTTACAAATTTGGTTCGCGCTCTATAGCGGGCAGTTCGGATATATATACATGTATATACATATATATGGTGATTTAATGCCCCCCACCCCCATCCCCGACTTTTGCCAAACCCCTCAGGATTGACTTGATTTGTTTAATTTTAAGTTAAAAATATAATTAGATGTTACAAAGGCTCGTGATGAGTTAAAAGCATGAACATTGGACAGCTTATGTGTCCAGAGTTCTTCTTTGAATTGTATAACGTCTCACCGTAATAAGAAATTGTGCATCAAAAAAGCGGTTTTTAGACCCTGCAGGCATTATGTTTTGACCGATTTGCAAATTCTTTTTCACTGAAAGTGCAACATAGTATCCCATTGTACAAAGTAACTTCCGTTTCCTGAAACTCGCAAAGGTCAAGGTCATATGTCAGTTATCCGTCTTTCCCTTTGACTATAGGTATCTCAATAACGATAAATATTCTATCGAGGCACTATGGGAAAAATATGTATTGCTTTGAAAGACCTTTCATTTTTTTCCTTGGGAAACAATTGAAAAAACCCCAAATTAAATTTTTATAAAAAATATTCATAATTGCCCGAAGTAGAATGCATAAGGCTGTATTTTCCCAAGGTTACGATTTATATCCCTGGCTTCGAAAACATCGAGGCATGACAAGCTGCAATAGCCACCTGCACAAATAGGTCGACAGTATGATGTTGTCTATATCTGTTTAAGATCTTTGGATTTGATTAGCAAAACCCGATTTAATTCAAACTTGCAATTCAAATAAGGGACCTTTATATCCTGTTATATACGAAGCGAGACCAATAGTAGTGTAGGGTGGCAATATGGTACCCTGGGTTTTATCGAAAAAAAGATTTATGGTACCGTATGTTGCATGTAATAAAAAAAAATGTCCTACCTGTTAGATCTAACTAGGATGACTTAAGATCGGATAGAGAGAAAGAGTATGACCTTGCATACCAAACATTCCAATGACGCAATATTGTCATTTTGACGTCATGTTTTATTTCTTAGTTAAAGGAGGACAACATCTTAACGTTATGTAAGTTGGATTGACAATTGTAAAAATGTCCTTTCGAGACATTTGGGTTGGCCCTGAAAAGGGCCGTTTTGTTTATTCTTTAGATTTCGGTGATTTCATTTTCATCGTGCTTAATTTCGAAGGCATCGTTCCTCCATATAACATAAGTCGTATTGACCTCATCGTCCTCGATTTCGATGGCGTCGTTCTCATCTTTCTTGATTTCGGCGACATTATCCTCATCGTCCTTGATTTCGGTGACATCGTGTTCATCGTCACTGATTACGATGACATCGTTTTCATCTTGTAACATATGCTGTTGTTCTATGAGCATATGGTCTTCATCTTGTTGCTGTTGTCTCAACATCTCCTGATGTTCCATGAGCATATAGGCATCATGTTCATCTTGTTGCTGTTGTCTCAACATCACCTGATGTAGCATTTCTTCCAAATGCAGATGGTATTGTGCAATATGGTCTTGCTGTTGTCTCCGCGTTGTTGTTCGATCAACCCCATCAATTCGTTGACAAATTCAATCAGTTGCTGAATTTCTTCCATGGTTGTGCAGCGAGAATATGACCGAATGCTTGATGCGGTGCGCTTTTATAGCCTTGAGGCGGATTGACCTACTTTTTAAAGAGTGTTAGCGTACACCAATCAGAGAACGTTATTTTCATTCAATGACAATAACGTGAAGTTTAACCTTGACCTGAGTTGGATAGCATTGCATATGGCCTTGACCTGAGGTGGATTAACCTACTTTGTATTGACATATCAGAATTGCTGTTAAATTTGTAGTAGTGATGACTATTTTTTTGAAACATTTTTATTTTTGTAAACTTTTATAAAACATTGGATCATATTTTTAATGAAAAAAAAATCATTTTGAAGGGAATTTGAAAGAAAATAATGGTGACAATTGAGGTGTATTCTCTTTCGAGACATATGGGTTGGCCCTGATAAGGGCCGTTTTTTCCCCCACAGAGTATTGGTTACTCATGACTGTCTATGGGTTTCTTCAGCAGATATTCAACATGTTCTATGGTGACGAAATGTGCTTCAATGATATTTAAGATATCATCGTAGTATTGTTCATGACAGTAACATTCACTCAATTTGGCTACGATACTCTTGAGTGTTGTTGTTATTTTAAGCGTACGTTGGTATCGGGCTTGTATTTTAAGCGTTCGTTGGTGTCGGGCTTGTATTTTGTCCATGTCAGATATGCAGTCGTTGTCCATGTTAGTTATATGTGACTTATCCATAGCTCAGTCTGAAAACGAATGGCATGACTTCATTTCGTTTGATACTTTTATTACTTGGTTTGACAATTGTAAAAAAATGTCCTTTCGAGACATCTGGGTTGGCCCTGAAAAGGGTCGTTTTTTTTTCTCTCTACTTCTTACTCTTTTTGCTATTTTGTATGTCTTTACAATGGGCTCCAAGTCCATTCTTAGAATGGGATCCACCATCAAGTGGACGTTTATTGGATGATTCCACAATTTCTGGAATGAAAGTGATAGGCACCACCAGCTTGTCTGTTTTCAATTTGATACGGCATTCCACTTCTTCCATTCTCTGTTGCAATTTGATGAGGTTGTTGTTCACCTCTTTGAGTTCCCTCAGAATAGATTGTCCAACATTATTTACTGTCTTGACTGTCGGTTGGTGTTGCATTGGTTGTTGTTGCTGTACTGGTTGCTGCTGGTGTGGTGGAGGCTGAGGTTGATACGTTGATTGGTAACTGGGTTGGTACACCGGAGTCGGAGTGTACGACACTAATGCCTGGTCAGCAGCTGTCGTCAGCTCAAACAAATCAGCAGCCTGTATGGCATTGTTAACGAGATCAGAAGTTACGTAGCTTTCCATGGTTGAGTAGTGGGATTATGATACGATGCAGTGTGCTTTTATAGTCTTGAGGCGGATTGACCTACTTTCTATCGAGTGTTGGCACACATCAATCAGAGAACGTAATTTCCATCCAATGTAAAAAAACGAAGTTTAACCTTGACCTAAGTTGGATAGCATTGTCTTTGGCCTTGACATTGGGATGGATTGACCTACTGACCTACTTTTTTTCATAACTATATAAGTGTTTTTTTTTAAAAGAAGGATGAAATCACAATGTCCGAACAAAAACTCTGGTTCGAAAAGTGTGGTGTGTGTTTAGAGGAGAGGGAGGAGGATATATACTACATAAACCAGTGTAGATGTCAGGACATTGTATGCATCAGGTGCTTCACACGGCTTCAGAAGTGCCCGTTTTGTAGGGCACCCTATCAAGTGTATAACTGGCCTGCCTGTGTTTTCGCTAAACATGGGCCTACAGTGCGTTCAGCGTATTATGGCATATGGTTTGACCCTGAATATTCAGAGTTAGTAGGGTGACTCCGAGTAATTCAGGATAACAAAAACCAAATACGGCCCTTTTCATGGCCATCAACTATATTCGAGAGGGAATATATCACAATTGTTAATGTGTAAGATAAACATAAACAACAAGAAATCAAATCAGTTTTAGCATTTTATTGAACTCTATGAACATTGCAAAAAAAAATGAACAAACAGTATGAACAATGCAAACACTATTAACAACAAGTACATAACACTACACTTTAATGAAAGTAGAATGGGTCTAAACTATTCGTCAGTAATTCAAAACACGCACGACAATCTCCAAATTTTGGTGGATGTTTAGCTGTGCATGTTTGTTGGTGCTGATTACACACTTGTCTGCTTGCACGTTTGTACAGTTCTGCATAGTTCTGGTAAAACCAACATCCCACATTGGAATCGTTCAAATTGAAGTGAGGTTGATCCTCTGTCCGGAATTTAGCTCTAAGCATCCGTGTTAAATCACATCCTCGAACAAGAAAATGCAAAGCAGACAAACAATATGCTCAACACACAAACGTGTTGTATCCTTGAAAACTCATGAGATTCCATGTATAGGGCCCATGTCTTTCCAAGAAACGTTGAATGTCACGATGGAGTGGTTTTTGTCCATACGAATCAAAGTAGTAAGTCGATTTATCGTTGAAAAACACAGCCACCCAATGTTCACCAGGTTAAGTCGAATTGTGGGTATTCACTATGTAAGTTTTTACAGTCTCTGATCTGCGTTGTGGTAGTTGATCTTTAGCACATACCATGGCATTCAAGGGAGCTATAATTGGTGAACGATCCAAAATATACTGCAACTCAATCGTTTCCATTTTCCCAATCTTGTTTAATTCGTCTTGCCCATTCGCACTCAGAAGCTTCCAATGGTGTGATCTTGTTCGTATCTACACTAGCCTTTATATTTGCCCACATCTGATAAGCATCAGCTTTCTCAGTGCGTGTGAGATCCATGTTTTGTAGTTCAGCGTACCATCTTTCCATCACTTGATACAAGTCCATTTTTTTAATGCACTGTTCAGAAACATCTCGACCCACTCACTTTTGCTGCTAAACAAACACAGGGGATGTTGGGTCTGACTGGGATGATCAACAATGCAACCATAACAGCTTTCTTTCACGATATCAAAGAGGTGTGTCTGCAATTCATGCACCACATGATGGTTCAAACTCTTTACAATATCGTGTCGCCTATTCAAGTTTTAGATTTCTTCGTATAGTTGTTTGGCCAGCTGTTCTCCTGATTTGCTCATGGTTAATAGTCTGTGATGACTTCTCTGAACCCGTTAATCTCTACCTGACTGTCGTATTCGGCATACACAATCACGTTGATGGGGTCACCAAGAGCTACACGAACCTGAAGCTCGATTCGCAAGTTCGCCGTTTTTATAGGATGCAGCTGTCCCTCTTCTGATCCTTGATCTGGCGTTAAGTCAATGCCCCACAGTGTGTACCCCTGCATGTAATCGTCCATTGTCAGACCCATGGAGCGGTTTAAACCGAGTGATCCCGTGGCTTGATGCAGGGACATGTAAGATCTCAAAATTTCTCCTGTGGGAAAGTTGGGCTGGAACGGCAAGTTGTGTGTCGTCTTTCCGTCTACACTGACTTCTAACTTAGACAAGTTGAAATGTTAAAAAAATCAAATGGGTTGGTTGCCACATCGCCGTTCATGTCTGTATTCTTTACCAGGCCCAGAATGATACGTTTGGGCAACTGTCCTTGAAATAAATGATCTTCGATCTTTGATCGCTGGCATCCAGGAATGGTGAAAGTTTTCACCTCAGCTCGGCGAATTGGGATCTTCATGCCATGTTGAGCGATGGTCTGGTTTAAGTTGTTGGCCACTACGGGTAACAGGTCAACAGTCCGAACATTGAATCCAGCTTGAATTAACTGGATTTTTGCCTCTGTTCCAAACAGGCAAAAACTGACTGGGGTTCTGTTGAGTCGCAGCCGTATCTCTACACCATTGGGAAGGTACTTGTCTTGCAAACACAGGTCTAAATGCAGACGTCCGCACATTTCCAGAACACGACTCTGGTGGATACGTGTTCTTCTTTTACTAAACCCTTCATTATCTTCCGCAACTGTATGCTCTTGCATATGACCCGCCGTGTCAGGACTCCACATTTCCGTAGCGTAGGGCTGTGTTGGTTTACTGTCCGTAGAATAAGACAGCAAATTCTCAATGTAGGCCCGGTACGCATACGTGTCAGCATTATTGGTGATCAGTTTGTTGTTCAGGTACACGTCAATACTGCTAAACAAGCTGTGGAAGAAATTATTTACTGTGGATGTTTCTCCATCGCACGCCAGATTAGTGCCATCCGGTTTGACTAATTTGACTTTCAGGTACAAGTAGCTCTGGTTGATATCAGTCCACTTTTCTGATTGAGCAGGAATTACAAATTCAATGGGAGATGAATTGCTCAGTGCTGACACAGGATAATGTTCTGTCCACTGTGCATCTTGCATTGCTGTCATGGTAGGTGGGACATGTGTCACATCAAGTTCAGTTTTGCTACACTCACAAGAGCCGTGTTGCATCATGTTGTTCAATCAAAAATATCTAACGGTCGTGATGAGATTTTTCTTTTTTTGTTGTGTCTCCTTGACGTGTTGGAAGCAGAATGATGTCGACGTTTGAATTCTCGAAGCTTTATACCTCTCAGAGTTTTCTGACCCACATCTTTCAACAATGTTTTACCCCGTTTCTTGATCACTGTCTTTACATTTTGGCCAGACAGAATATCTTTTACGGCTCCTATACCTTGTTTAAAACCCTCTTTTTTTCAGAGTCTGTAGTCCTGAGTTCACGATGGGTTTTACCATGGGTAAGATGTTGCTGGCCATTTTCTTAAACATGGAGCCCAAACCATATCCGACTTGTCGAGGTTGACCACGGTAAACTGGAATCATCGTGTCTTTCTTTTAAAATGAAGCTTCACCATCGACTTCCCGTGAGTGAAATGAACTGATTCCCCTGTGTCACCGGTTATATTGATACTGATCTCGTTGAAATATGATCTGCTGACAGGTATGTAGTGTAGATTTAGAAATTCAAAGTGCATGTGTGGATTAGACCCTGCTTTTGTTTTTGTGTCAAATGGCACAACGCGTAAAATGGATGCTTCGACATCCCCTATCAAAGTGTGTTCTTTCAGATCGGTATATACAAACAGATGGTTCATCTTCGTGAAGAGGTCCACACCGTACTTGAATCTGTTGTTGTCTTTGTCCGGAAACACCTCAGTACTTCCATCTCCTCCAAGTTTCGTAAGGAGGGATGGATGAAGTTCCAAGCCGATCTTTGATCCACTATTACCGGTAAACTTGATACGTTTTGACAAGCCGGAAAAATCAAGTCCAAATGTGAGGTTTCTTTGAGTTAAAATTGTTTTAGTGGCTTGTTTAATAGCCTTGTCCATTTCGTCAGTGAGATGTTGTGGTGACGCATAGATGCCTGCAGGAATGCAAAGGGGTATTGCCCATTTTTTTGCCTTCTAATTGACACCCGTTTTTCACTTGTGAAAATGCTGCAGCCAGTTCTTGATCTTTAGACACGACGTAGAATTTTCCTTCATCCTCTTCGATGTTTCTGACTTGTGTGTGAACGATCATTTCCACGAGAGCCACTTCCCAATTTTGTTTGTCGACATCAATGGTTTTTGTCAGCTTGGTTCTAAAACAACATTGTGTGTTGTTTGGGTACAATGCCATCGAACTATCACTGATGAGAGTGATGTAGAAAGAGTTCATGATTTCTTAAATTTTAAACTTGGGTTTGGTAGAATGTATCCGATAGAAGTACTCATCAGCAGCAACCAAAGTTCACGATCTGGACTGTTGAGACACAGGTTCACTAATGACACGATGCCAATGATAAAGAGGATCACAATCTGTGTCAAGAAAGTGATTCTGTTGTTTGGTACCTCACTTTTTCCTGTCTGTATACTGTTGTCTACCTGAACACTGATGGTATCGGACTGAGACATGCTGTTCATGACGTTTATACTTTATACTAAATGCGATTTTGGAATCCAACTGTTAAACTTTTTAGGATATCCAAGCCACTTGACTTTCACTTCTTGAAAAGTTTTACCGCCTACACGCCTTATACGCCGATCAAGAACTGATTCCACTTCGTATAGCTCATCATCTTTTATATGTTGAATTTCATCCCTGTAGAAGGATCCGGCGATAGTTTCTCCAGCCAAGTCTTCAAGTTTTACGGTCAATGGATGTGTTCTGTTGATGCGAACCACTTTGAACAATTCCACTGTCCAGTTGGGTAGATAGCCTTTGCCAAATGTTTGCTTGGTTTTATTGATGCGCACTATGTCACCCACTTTCAAATCAGTTGATTTCTTATTTTTCTTTTGATGGTTGCCATACAATGTCTTTGTGACTTCATGCTCATTTTCTCTAGACACAGATGCAGGGGTACGTCTGATGCTTCGATGAAAACGATAATTGTAGCCATGTACCAATAGTTGCAGTACATCCACATAATGACGGGTCTTGTGATGAGTAAAATATTTCCACATTCTTGATTTAAGCGTACGTTGAAAACGTTCAACAATACTCGCTTTAGTTTCTGGGTTTTCAGACGTGAAGAAATGAATGTCATGCTTGTCTAGAAACTTCTGAAATTCTTTGTTAAAAATTCTCGGCCTTTGTCTGTTTGCAAAGAGAGTGGTTTTCGGCCTTCTTTTAGAATAGACTGAAAGGCTTGGATGAGCGTCTTTCCAGTTTTGTCAATGATGGGTATTACCCAAGCATATTTTGAAAACACATCAATGACACATAGTAGGTAGCGATATGGTGAATTCTCTTTGTACATACGTTGCATATCTGCGAGATCAGCTTGCCATTGATGATCGATACCTCCTACCACAGTCTGTCGACGTCGACATTTTCGTCGTATTGTTTTATGCAACGTGTAGGTTCTTTGACTTCTCAACCAGTCTCGTACATCCTCTAAAGTGATAGATTTCAACTGTTTTTTCGCTGCCTTGTAGAGTCCCTGAATTCCTCCAAAACTCGTAGGATTATCAGTATCATAATACAGGTGACGAAGTAACGTGTCCTTCTTTAGTAGGCGTCCCATGACGAATGGGCTAATATCTCCTCGGGTTCTTCCTTTTTAATAGGTCTTCGTTTCTTTGATGTAGGTGCGTAGGCAAAACTATCATAAAATTCTTCCTCCTCCTCCTCTTCTTCTTCATAATCATCTGGTGTTTGTATGAAATTCCATCGACGTTTATTGCCCACGATTTCTTGTGGGATGTTGACCTCTCTCAGTCCTCTAGAAAATTGTTCCCATTCTCGTGGATTTGACCCTTTCCGCTGTCGAAGTACATCATTGACCAGATCAATAATATTTGAACCTTCAACGGGTTTTCCATCATATTCTAACAGGCCATGTTCATCCCAACTTAAGTGAGGATGGTCTTTCAGCATGTTTAACAAAAGAGTAGCCTTTCGCCGCATGGTCGTTGGAACACTGTCTAGAATTTGATCAAGGTCATCGGTTTTTCCTCTTTCTTTTCAGTCACTGTACTCGTTGTTTTCTCAGCCATGTGTGGTCTGGAGGGTTTCAGTGCTTTTTTATGTGACACTTGAAAGCGATGTAATACTTCTCCAAATTGTTGTGCTTTTTCTGACTCAGACAATTGATTGTCGTCAAGAACTTGATTCATTTCTTTCTGTAATGATGAAGTCTGACATACTTGAGGGGATGGGGGTAACCGAGGTCGTTGTTCCTTTTTCCATCGATTCATCTCTTCCAACAACCGAACTTGAACAAAGGCCATCTTCTTCATATTTTCCGAATGATTTCACCAGCAAGAGGTATAATTGATTTGGCTAAGAGTGGTGCAAGTGCCAACAGGGGTAGAAAACCACCTATCTGATTGAGAATGATTTTCTTTTTTCGAACTGATACTTTCTTGGTCGCTAACTGTCGGAGCTCTTGTCTCTTAGAATGCAATCGACGCTTCTGAGCCTCTGACAGTGGTACATTGCCTTTTAAAATGTTGTGACAACATTCAGCAATACAATCCACCAATTCTTTTGGTGCTTCTTGAATAATCTTCTTTCGAAATTTGGGCGAGGCTTCTGTCAAAGCAAGCAACATATTGCCATGTTTGCGAACGAGTGGTTGTTTGCGCTTCATGATGACAAATGATGATGAAATGTTTGGTCTCTTTTATTTATACCCTGTTGAAGGGCTTGTTAAGCGATATTGCCAGCACTACTCAGTGGTCCTGAATTTCTCATCGCAGTAACGGCAGTAGGTAAAGGGGAATGGAGACTTGGGATTGGTGAAAATCTTGATGATGATGATGATGATGATGATGAACGCCCACTTGAAGAATTGGAAAGGTCAAACAATTGTCGTCGAACTGTAGGGTTTGGAGAAACCTTCATTGATCCTTGTGGTGTAGCCAACCCAGACCTCATCGAACTTCCATTATAATGGGGAGTAGATGAGGTCAGTGGAGAGAATTGGGTGAAGTGGTGATGCTTTGGATGATGTCACTGATGTAACATCACGTCGAATCAGTATGGGGGACACTTTTGGTGTTCCAGTTGATACAGAGCGTTTTCTCCTTACAGTGACAAATCGGTCATGAGACAATGTCTGCTTCTTCCTTGTTTGTTTCCTTACTGGTGACTTGCGTTTGGTTGGCTGTTTTCGTGGTTGTTGTCGTGACCGTTTCCTGGCTGGTGACTTTCGTTTGGGTGGTTGTTTTCTTGCTACTGGACCAAATTTTCTCACTGCTTTGGTCCCGTTCCAGCGAAGCAGGGTACGAATGATGGTGTCCCCAAGGAAACCTCCACCACCAGGTTTTAAAATAAGTTGTCGTTTTGTGGTCAGATCCATATGTTGATCAGCTAACTGTCTTAAAATGTCTTTGTTGCGTTCCATAAAATTCATCGTCTGCTTTGGCACGGTTACTTTTTTCTCTAAAATGAGTCGTGCAGCTAAGGTGAACCATTTCACCATCTCTGTTAATCCTGATTCTACCAGCTCTTGTCGTTTTGTTGGGTTCTTTTCCCGACTCAACGATTCTAGAGCTTTGATCACTGTATGTGGCGTGTTTTCCATGGTAGCTGTATCCTTAATGATGATCGGGTGTCATGTTCCAGTCATTTTATACTGTAGTGTAGACGATCGGTCCTCGATCTTCACCTGTTACCCACCGATGGAACACATCTGTTCTTAAACGATTCAGTTCGGTTGTTCTTGGATGAAAGTCAATGATAAGATATCCATGAGGTGTAGAGGTTGCATCTTGATACGCCATCACCAAATGGGGTAGTTTATTTGGTTCGCAAGTGTTTTGATCTGACCTTTATCTCTTGTGTTTTGAAATAATACCATGTAGTGTGTATTCAAGCTGATGGTACGACTAGCCTTGGATTGTTGGGACATGTTTTGTGTGATGTAAATGACAGTGGCATTTCTATGGTGTCCCTTTCGTGTGAACCATAATTTAATTTTCTCCTCATCTTTTTCTCCTAACATATCATCAAATATGACAAGGTGTGGTAAGGTTGTATCGTCTACTATCTCTTCATCATCCTCAGGGATACCCTGAATGAATTTGATAGCTTCACGTTCTTGTAACTGTGCGTAGGCACTTTGCCATTCTTTGTAACATCAGACGATGTGTTTTGGTACCACATGAAATAAATCGGTTTTGTACTCAATATTTTTTTTACAAATTGAGTTTTTCCTGAACCACTTGGCCCTGAGATGAAAATGTTACTAGGAAGTTGAAAAAGTAAACTACTTTCCATGATGGTCCAAGAAATACTAACAGCATTGACATGACAACATTTTATTTTATACATCATAGCAAATAAACACTTGAACAACATCAGTCAAAAATGTAAACTATGACACACATCATGAATCAGTCTTTCTTTATACATCATCCATTCCGGCAATATCATGGTACATGTATATCCCATAGCATTTAAAGCTATGCGCACTTCGTCAAATAGTTCCTCGGATTGTCTTAACGCCTGTTCTGATTGAATTCCAAATACACGCACAGCCAACAACACAGCTCTACGCCATGGATTCCGAATTGGAGTTATGTTTTTTTCCTGTAGTGAAGTATTTTCCATTTTTTAGCTTCTCTTTCGTCTTGCAAGTACTCTGCGTAGTATCTTATTTTGTAGGTGTCCCAGAGGGATTCGTCTCCCAACTCAAATCTTTCTAAGTTGTTGAAATCGGGATCTTGAAAGAACTATTCACTAGGATTTGGCCTCTTTTGTTTGAATATTGCGGCGCACTGTTTACCAAAAATGTTAAACACTTGTGCACAAGTGATAGGTTCTGGAGTCAGTAAAATGGCACGTATATCCTCTGGTGTGTCGTTCCGGTAGTTAATCGCAAATCTGAGATACATACGCTCATCAAAACGGTTCAGTTTCTCCAATGTATCAATGTTTAGGGTATCAATGTATACTTTTATAGCTGCTTGGAAGATCACGCTCTCGTACATCAATAAAGATATCATAAACTTGGTTTAAACAGGAGGGATCCTCCATCGTCTGGTGAATTATTCTGTTTC
The DNA here is from genome assembly GCA_021229015.1 of Solen grandis. Lineage (NCBI taxonomy): Eukaryota > Metazoa > Mollusca > Bivalvia > Adapedonta > Solenidae > Solen > Solen grandis. The sequence goes on along the minus strand of JAIFHC010000388.1, from coordinate 24,391 downwards.
CAATGCGCTGTGCCCAAGTAAAACATAACTCGTTGCAAAATGCAGCAGGTTTCTTATTAGCTTCTACTAGATGTCTGTTGATCATCTGTTGCATTTCTACTGGTAGAGTGTTCATCGTGAATCTCCGTATGTTTCCACCACCGTTCAGGCTATGCACACGATCACAAGCAAAGTGGTTATGAAGGTTGGTCACCGTACGTCAGTGTCTTATATTTGTCCACGACCACGCGTTTTGTATACATCGAGCGGAACGTCTTGGTCTGTGTCTCACTGATCACTTTGCGATTTCTATGTCTCTTGATTCCGGATTCATATTCGATGACTGTCTTGTAATGTTCGCGATCTTGTACACAGTCGACCATAGTCTTAAAATTTTCCCAACTGACTCTCTTCAATTGGAATGTTGTACTTGTCAGGGTCATAGATGTACATACAACTGTCTGTGTCAAAATACAGTACCTGATCTCCAAGTTTTTCCAACTTGGTGTAAAGTTCAAGTCGAGCATAGGACGTAACAATGGCAGCTACCACTGGATTTGAAGATGAATGGGGCTGTGTTGCGTCTGTTTCATCCGAGTAATTCACCAACATGAAGTTGTCATGATCGAAAATCTCGGCAAACTGCACAGTGACATGACGGTTGGAGAGTAGGTCATACAACCGTTTCACCTTAGTCACATACTCGGTTTTGGTTTGAACATTGTTTTGTGCATTCTTACCCCACAAGCAGTTCAACATGGTTTTGGCAAACGCTTTTTTTTCCTTTGTTCTTTTTCACTTTGTCGAGCCAGACACCCTCTATCTGAAAGTAATTCTGTTTAAAGCGGGCTTCATCATCTTCTGTTTTTACCCAATTAGGGTAACCACTTGCTTCTTGTTTCAATTTCAAGTATTTGTCAATATACTGTTTATACACATCTTTACTCCATGTGTCCCAGTGCCAGATGTGGAAGACGTCTACCAATTGGTATCCTACCTCAAGAGCTTTAGCTATTTCCACATGGGTCCAGGTACCTGTCAACATGCGTTTGTACAGAGTGTGATTGCCTTTTTCACACTCTTCCCCAGCACAGGTACGGCACAGTGTAAAGATCATTTTCTTGTTACAGTGAATAGGTAGGACTGGTAGCCACAGGTCTTGTGGTGGCAATACACGACATTTGATGAGTCCCTTGTACTTTCCAATGTTCTTTATATCAATCATCTCTTGACTTAAGATGTTGGGATGTCCCACGGGGTATGCTTTGTACTTGTTCACGAATGGATACAGTGAGCAAATGTCAGCATACTTGATTTCTTCCTTGGTGGTTGTATCCACTTCATGATACAATTGAACGGCATTGGTTCGTCCACCAAACAAAGCATCCCGAGGTATAATAGGTTCTTGGAAGGGAAAGAAACGGTTCACAGTATCTCTGTATTCTGGTTCAATCTTGCATTTCTGATCAAAGTCACATTCCCACATTACAACTGTGTTGTAACCTTGTTGTGCCAAGTCTTTCAACCGAAAGGTTGTGGCATTGTATAACTGCTCCATAGTTTGAAGTGTGTAACCGTTCACACTGTCTCTCCTTGGGTAACATTTTGGACATCCGTGTGTCCAGCACCCCATGAATTCGTATACGGTGTTCGTCTCTTTGTGGAATCCGTCAACGTAATAGGGTCCAATTTGTACTTCACCTCCATTTAATGCATGGCGAATGTGCTTATTCTCAATGGAAGCAGTTGTTTCTATCCACGAATCCCTTTGATTGAGTATCGAGTTTTGTTTGGATACCCGTCATCAGAGATTACAGACAAGGTCTTTGGAGGCATTGAATTTTTACGCCAAGCTTTGTTGCACACTTGAGCTAGAGTGGTCGCTTCCAGGAACGGATCAATTTGGTCACTGCCCAACAGTTCTTTCCTAAACTCTCCACAACCTCGTTTCAAAATGTCCGCATCTGATTTGCAGTACTTTTGCATTTCTAACTGAAAGTAAAACACAGCCTTTTGTGCCACTTTTGCATTGTACCACTTCAGAAACGCTTCTCTCTTGTCAGGTTTCATGCTGTTGAGTCTGTAAAAATGTATGGGGAGATAGTCTCCAATGTAGTCTTGGTATTCATCCGTGTTGGCATAAAATGGAAACCATCCTTTTGCCATCTCAGTCAATCCAAACGTGTCGGGGAAACCGGACAAAGGCATGTTGAGAAAACTCAGTGAGTCGATGAATCTCACTTGATGGGCTGTCATCATTAGAATTTTGCTTCCATTCATGATCAATTCTGGTTTGACTGTATCATGTGTCAGTAAGAGCCTCAAAATAAACTGTGCATCGTATCCTTGTGAGTTGTGAGCAATCACTGTGGTACCTTTGTGACTGGGTTGAAACAGCTATGCACAAAATTCTGACAAGGTGTTGTTACCACGAAATATTTTTTCTCTTGCTTCATCCACAGCTTCGCATTTCTGACACGGGCTTTTCATGGATTGACACATACAATCTCCACAAGCACGCTGAGCAACACAAAAGTTTGGTATATGTTCACCCACATCAAATCGGCACTCAAAGTCAAAGAAGATGAAAGGTTCAGTCGGTGACTTCATGTTCTCTGGTTCTTTGTACGTGGGGATATAACACTGATGTTCTGCATCCACAACTTTCCTGCAATACTTGCATTTTTTAGTGCCGGGACAGAGATGGTTCTTCTTTGTGCCCACAATTTGACCACAGGTCTTGCATTTCCATACACTTTCACAGATGTTTTTTGTAGATTTTCCTGGTTTCGCTTTGTGCTGATCAAAACATTTCTGACTATGAAATGTTCTACCACATGGAAAGAATCCTTCTTTTGGGCATAGTGTCGAGGCGTAACACAGACAAATGTTCTTGCACAAGTGAGCTTCTCTGTTGTTATAACCGTAGTTACAGTGTTCACAGAAGTAGCTGCATCCCAGGAAACCAGTGATTGATGTAATGCAATCATAATGTTTATCATGATGATAAATGTGAATCACTTTGCGTTTGTCTGTCAGAGGTGGGTGATTGAACAACACGTCCATTTTCTCAAATTGTGGCCACACTTTGATCACATAGTCTGGATAAAGGTGGGCTTGAATCTTCTTGTATTCTTCTATACCACAATGTTGATTTGGACTAATGCCCACACTGTCTAACAATGTCTTGGCTTCTTGACTTTGAAGTAATTTTGCAGATTGTCTCATCAAATTCCATCGCTTCTTCCAGGCTGTATCATCCGTTTTATTGAGTTTACACATCCCTACCACAATTGATCGTGCCAAACACATACTGTCGTGAGCATTGTCTATCTTCACCATACTTCGTTTGACTTTGGACATGTTCTCAATGCTCATGTGCGATCCAAGCGTTCTCTTTTTTCTTCTTCCACCACCTCCCTCAGACATAATAACATGTGTCATTTCTAATTGGAGATGCCCATCATGAATCTCAAACTTGTGGTTGCTTTGTGATACTTTCTCTATTTCGTTCAACAGCGTATCTCCTGCAATGTGTGTTGCATTCCCGAACGGAATGTGGATACCAAATGCTACGTCAGGATGATTTATGGAGATACGAATTTGATCGTTGTCATTGACCCGTGCTTCTCTGTATAACTGTTTCACCATGTCATTGAAAAGTTGATGTGTAAATTCAAACGGTTTTTTATATATTTCAAAAGTAACATCGTACACGTGGCCATTCGTTTTAAACTTTCTTGAAGTTCTCTGTGACCGTGGCTGTATGGAATAATATTCCCGTATATCACTCTTTGTCTTTTTTGCAGGTGGCTCATCGTCGCTGCTTTCTTCACTACTCGACATCGTTGTGATTATAAGTAAGTGAGCAACGCTTTTTTTATACATCTAAGCTCCGCCCACCTGATTTCAGGCCTATAAAGTGCGGTGTGACCCGTCCACTTCGTCACTCTCAAACCTGATTCAGACTGCTCTCTTCAGAATGACCTGCAATACATTTAAGTTCTGGGTGAAAGGACAACTACAAGCTATCAGTGACAAGCAGATCAGACTAGAAACAGAAAGACAAGTGACATGCTACCGCTGTCAGGAAAAGGTGCATTATGCATCGGAATGTACGAAGAAAGCACCTCAAACAGTACGGGTGTGCTACCGTTGTCATGAACCGGGACATTTTGTTTCTAATTGCCCAAAACCTGCAGTGTGTCACGAACAAGGCCACTTTGCATCCGCTTGTCCTAAGAAAGGGATGAATAGTACTGTACCTACAGTAAACGCACAGGCGGACAGTGAAATGCAGAAAAATGGACGTAGTTGAGACAGTGCCACAGACGGACAGTGATGTTGAGTTGCTGGAGGCTGCCTCTGAGTTGGAGAAAGCTACCGTAAAACCCAAGAAACGCAAGAGAAGCGTCAACACATGCATCGTGTGTCCTGAGGCTCACCCATCGACAAGCAGTACAGAGTGTAACCGACCAGCTAAGAAGCGAAAAATGTGACATTTGAACACTAGACTCGAAAACAAAGTTGTGTTATGTTCATTATTTGCTGTATGGCCCACGTTTAATTCATTGTTGCTGTATGACACATGTTTGTTGTTAAATATAATAAAAGTCATATGACAATTGTATTAGTTATCCTTTCTACATCATTGTAATGGTCCTAAAAAGGACCGTTATTTTTGAGAAGTGTCTAGCACTCACTCAAATATAAATACCGCCAGTAATGCCTGCTGGCTTCTGGATATGCCAGGTAAAACCCTGACAAATCCGGGTACAATGGCAAAGGGGGTAAACTCGGGTACAAGTTTACACCCTCTTCCTTAATACCCTCTTCCTTGACTTCTACTTTCTTCTCCTTTCGTAACGCCTTCCTTGCACGTCGGAATAACTTACGAAGGAACTTCATGGTGAAGAATGAATACATACACAGCATTACACAATTTATAGTCAAGAAAAAGTAGGTTAGTAGGTCAATCCACTTCAGGTCAAGGCCGAACACATCATTTTTTATTGGATGAAAAATAACGTTCTCTGATTGGTGTGCGCCAACACTCGATAAATAAAGTAGGTCAATCCGGTACTATAAAACAGTGCACATACTCTATACTTTATTATTCATGATTGAAACATGAGACCGTACACACGTATGTCCACCCTAGACTTGCTAAAATTGTTCCTCGACAATCCCAGCTATGAGGAACAAGAGAGCGACCAAGACAGCTATCACGACCGAGTTGAGGTGTATGATCAATATCTCACTCTTATAGAAAGGGGAGATCTCCCTAATTACCTGTCAGTTACCTTTGAATTTGTACCATCTACCCTACTACAGGGATCGGGAGACAGCCTGAACTTCATAGGTGACAAGGATCAAACCCGTTGTCATTTGCTTCTCCTTGCAGGATGGATGAAGAGATATGTGATGGGATGGGACTGTACAACGTGTGGTATGGACCACAATTAATATGAAACAAAGCGGCCCTTTTTAGGGCCAACCCAAATGTCTCGAAAGGACATTTTTACAATTGTCAATCCCCCTTTAACTTACATAACGTTAAGATGTGGTCCTCCTTTAACTAAGAAAAAAAAAACATGACGTCAAAATGACAATATTGCGTCATTGGAATGTTTGGTATGCAAGGTCATACTCTTTCTCTCTATCCGAACTTAAGTCATCCTAGTTAGATCTAACAGGTAGGACATGTTTTTTATTACATGCAACATACGGTACCATAAATCTTTTTTTCGTATATACTCAAGGTACCATAAATTTCTGTCGGTACCATAAATTTTCGACTCGGTACCATAAATTTTTTTTCTCGATAAAACCCAGGGTACCATATTGCCACCCTACACTACTACCAATACTATTTGGGTAAACAAGATTGATCGACAGCTGGATAATATACCTAAATTAAATACCCTGTTCCAGATGTCCCAGGTGGCACCTGGACCCTCGGCCAGAAAGTGTTTAACATCCAGAACGTCCTACCTACGTCACCATTTTGTATATAGTAAGACAACTAGTATATAGTATTATCATGTATTCTAGTAACTAGGATTACTGGTTTTCACCCACGCATTCCGTGTTTGATTTCGGCATCGGCATCACTTTAATACACGGACTACGTGGCCCTTTGGTGTTTTCTGAAGATAATTCGGCATGGGTCGAAAATATTTCAAGACCCTCTATGGCGCAAAGTAATGGTCGTTGTAATACGTGTTCCCTAAAGACGTTTGAGACACACATCTACCTATGTTTGTAATAAAACATGTATGTAAGGTTTATGTCGCAACGACAGCATTGCAATCATTTGGTGATTTTGTCTCCATGAGACAGGAAATGTAGTGGCTCACTGCGATATCATGCATGTGGCGTATACATGTGACAACATACCACACAGTCATAATATCCTGACACCGGGCCAACCAGTTCATGGACTTGGCTGTATTTATGCTGATATGTTCCTCCTTTCTCTTTCTCTCTATCTTTCCATTCGTCTGTTTTCATCTGTCAATATATCTATCTCTCTTTTGCCCTTTTCCTTCTCCTGTGATTTGTCTCTGTCGCTTTCTTTTTTTCTTCTTTTCTTAATCTTATCCCTCTTAATTAGAAAAAAGACAGATACTGATGTAATTTACAAAACTGTAAATTGTACAACTAGATGACTAAATTAATCAAACCGGGGACACATCCTGTTTAGATGAAATTTGGATAGGACACGTTGACATGGTATTCCTAAGGTTTATATATGACATACCTGAGGTTTTAATTTTTTTAGGGACCACCTTTCGACATCGATGTGATATATACATTAAAATGATAATATTAAACAAACGAAAAGGCTTTTATGTGTGGTAATGCCTGAAAGCCAGCAAAATATTATCTAGTATTTTTAAAAGTCATTATTGAATCTACCAAACATTTTAAATAAGCTTTTAAATAAATATTCAGAAATATAAAAAAAATTCAGAAGAACGCCCTAGACCCTTTCTTACATGGGTAAGAGACATCGTCTCAAACACCCGCCACGCCGCCCCATTCAACAACTTCCGACATCTCTATGACGATAATCCGTTTCTTTGTCACCCTAGGTTTAACGGCCCACCGACAGTATTTCAGTCATTTATTAACAATATCTACATGACATATACACTTATTGAAATATTAATACATACTCATTCAAACATACATACATAAAATAATACAACCGAATACACAAACATTTATATATTATTTCATTCAAATCCACCAAAATAACAATAGGGCGAACCGACTCAATATTTAGGGCGAACGGGTATAGGGCGAAAGCGAATAAGCGCGAAAGAGTATAGGGCGAAAGGGAATTGGGGCGAAACGACCCATAATCTAACCGCACCCCTTAATTAGGTTTTGTGCGATCTTGCAAGACAGAATTACATCGTGTTTTATACTCAGCAACTTTTCTAATTGGTCACCTGATAATTTCATCAAAATATCACAAGGAAAATAAGTGTATGCAAATCTAATGTATTTAAATTAAAGAACTGTTTATTACAAAATAGAAATCATAGGTTTAATTCATTGACTTTTTGTTGGCAAAATCCATGTATACTTCAAGGTTATGTTCATGGTAACTCAATTGTGATTGTTTACCATCAATATATTCACCTGTATTGAAAAATATTAAAATCAAAGGGTGACCAATTAGAAAAGTTGTTGTGGGGAAAATCAAATTTTACACATTTTAATGCTTAGTGTGTGTCGTTAATGTTTGTGTTAAAGTTGAATTAAATTTGGATTAAGCACATGAGCTGTAAATACTTTTTGAATGGTATTGTCAACTGCTGTTTTATACGTTTCTCGATTTTGGGCATTAACTTTGCCAGCTATGGTTGCTTCTGGTGAAGCGTGTCATCAGCTAAACCTTGCATCTGTCTTCCATCTGTCTCCTGGATATTCATTTAATTGAGTGTCAGTATGCGTCGTCTACGAAAGAACAAATAGGTCATAGCCACAATATGAGAGAACATGAAATAAATACTGTTGCATAAATGTCATCTGTTAAAATTCTATGGGGCATACTTGTTATAACTGACCTTGGATTTAAACTATATTTCTGATCATAATCAAACAACCAATAAATTAAGCCAGAAATCACATACTGCATTTACCGAATTGAGGGTAATAATATTTATGACAACTAAATAACTGAGTGCGCCGTGGTCCCGTGGTAACGTAACCGATTACGGATCCGAAGGTTGTGGGTTCGAACCTCATTGGAGGCAAGAACTCATGATCTTCCCGGGCGCAAAGTACTGGTCTAACCCAGGAACCGTCGAGAAGGATTAGTATAGGTTGTAAGAACTTGTTTCCCAATCGACGTAAAATAAATATGTTTAAACTAACTGAGTGCAATATTGAGTTTGCATCATTCATTTAAGCAATGTTGAAAACAAAAAAAGAAAAAGAAATCGTGTATCTTGTACTGCCTTGTTTTTGCATAAATTTAGGATTAAAACTCGATATTTGCATATTTTTGGTTAACATCTCGCGGTATATACATTGTTGTATTGACATTGCAAGAATATAATATCATTTAAATGTAATTCTAAATTAGAAAGATATCTTTTTTTTTTTTTAATTATTTGAGCATTATTTATAAACAATTTTTTTTTTATTTTCTAGCATATGGGCTAACAGAAATTGGAATGGTGGAATGGCGTATTTCAGTTCGGACAACGATTACAAACGATTATCTGTAGGAAAATCACTGGTTAAAGCAAAGGTGATAATCCTCAGATTAATTGGTCATAAATGCTCGCGTTTACACTTCTATTTATGCTAAAAATACATATCTGGTATATAGATTAACTTGAATGCCCTAGAAAAATCTTGAATTTTGTTTATCTGTAGTACCTTATCTGAGAGGTGGAAGGTAGATCGTTTTATTAAGTTTAGATATACCATGTTCTTACAGGACTTGGTGGTAGAGTGCAATTCATCGATTATATTCCGAAGACTTCAGCCGGAAAAAATCTTCGAAGGACGTTCAAAGAATTCTTAAACGTCGATTAAACATTATTTTAAATATAATTGCATGTACATGCATAAACTTTTTTTCAAACTTAAATAATCTTCATTTTAAATAAATCCGTTTATATATTTTGTATTTATTTCTATTCAATGTCACTATATAATATGGTATGTTCTTTTGTTAGCAATTTAGTATACAAACATGTAAAACTGGAGAGAGTGATAACTGACTTATTATTTTAAGTCCTAACAAATGGTTATGAAAAGAAATTACATGTATTTTAATCTTTTGTGAAAAATTTACTGCTTAAGAAGAATCAAGTACAGGAAAAATAACGCTTTTTTTTGGATTTCTAAGCAATAACTTCGGTGTGGAAATCGATCGCTTGACGGTCGAAAGATAAATGTCATGTAAAGGTCAGTTGCCGTATTTGCTGTAGAAATCTTCATACATCTCCAGCTAAGATACATGAAATATGAATTTATATTGTCATATTTTCTCAAACTGTGTTTGAGTGACACATGGAACCAAATAAAATACTACTGTTTCGAGATAGATTCGAACACGGTACCTTTGAGAGGTTCATGGCGGAGAGCGTTTGTGTAATCGTTTGCATTATGCGTAATGGCTTTCGCGAGATAAATAATGTATTTATTTTCAGAACAAGTTCAGGAGAGCAGTCGAACCATTTTGTCTTACCACTTTTTAAATATATGAATGTTTTTTTTTGTGTCCAATCAAAAGAATGAATTGAGTGTATTAGGCTTTTCAATAAAATCGATTTTTTTTTACATATCAATACTATCTATCTTTTTATGAATAGTTGTAGCTTAATCATCAGTAACATTTCAAAACGTAATCACACAGATAGGCATACTCGTTTTTTAATTTCTAAACAATAGAAACTAAAACTTGTTGCTCTCATCATTTATTGAATAGAAAGTATAATACACTTTGTTTAGTTTTATGAAAAATATAGTGTACTGAATAGGACGAACACATATTTTGTTTATTTTCATTTAATGAATGGAACATACATACAATTTGCTTAGTTGCATTTATTGAGTGGAACATATATAAAATTTGATAAGTTTCATTTATTGAATTTAACATGCATACAATTTGTGTAGACTTATATTTCATCTTCCTCTCGACGAGTTTTATATTTCTCTCTCAAAGACATAAGCGAGATTATTTGAGGCAATAATCAAATGTAAATGCCATGTAATTGAAATAAAATGTTGCATCAGATAAAGTATATAAACAATTTTTGCTTACATCTTTGCGGTGCCATTTATTGATTCTAATTAACGTTTTATAAAGTGTCACATATAATACATTTTTCCTTACTTCTTATTTTTGTTTTTCTATTGTCCTTGTTTGTCAAAATGGTTTTACAAATATTTGATCAACGATCACAGTATTGTTTGTTTGTTTATACACAGTTGCTACTCTTATCCATCAGTACACGTAAAATATTTAACAGTCTTATCGTTAAAGATACAGCCTAAAACAAAACTTTTATAACTAGTTATATTGCGAACAAATGAAACATTGTATTTATCTGCCATGTTTTTATTTTGCAATTTATATAACTATCGTGTGTTTTGTCCATAATACAGTCAGCATTTCTAAGCTGATAATAGAAAAAAAACATTGAGTTCAATAAAATTATTACAGTGTTTTTTGTTTTTTCTATTTTCTTTAGTTTATCCCATGTAAATGAATAACTGCCTCTTAGTTCATTGACACCAAATAAATAAATAAAAAAATAAAAAAATAAAAAAGAGATAAATACAAAAAAAACAACAACAAAAAACACCCCCCCAACCCCCCCCCCCCAAAAAAAAAAAAACAACAAACAAACAAACGAAAAAACCCACCAATAAACAGCAAGTTCAAATTTATGATCAAGGATTCTATTTCAACCCAGTGGTTAAAATATTTTCAGTAAACGAAGACCACTTATGTTAGATAGATTGGCATCCTATTAACATATAAAATCTTCCCGTTCATGACCCGGATTTTCATAGTCTGAACTGACAGAAGCAAATCTCGTCACTGGGAGCGTTCGCACCGGAATCGGAAGGTCGTGGGTTCGATCCTGTCTGCGACATACTGTAAAAATGGTACTGGTATAGTTCAGTTGTCTGACGCTCCAGCACATAATGGTAGTTCCAGGACTGGTTTACCCGGGGTTAGGTTAATGCGCCTGGGTGTGGTTTCATGACATGTCTACGATATTACAGTTAGACAGCACTATACCTGTCTCAAGTATACATATTACCCAAGAATCATAAAGTCATATAAAAATCACACCAACACTTTTTTTTTTGATTTTGAAATTTTTTCTGAGAGGACCACGTTCCCCAGCTTTTTTTTATTTAAATTAATCAAAATTATCTGAACAATTTTGGAAGGTCACACAATGATCATTAAGGTGAAAAAACAATAAAGCAAAACTCTTTTGACAAGAAGATTTGCAAAAAGCTCTCTCTCTCTCTCTGTCTCTCTGTCTGTCTCTCTCGCTCTATATATATATATCTGAACACACACACACACACACACACACCTTAACTTTGTTAAAGACCCCATATGTTTTACATCTCACTTGTCTCCGTCATATATTGATTCAATTACCTTCAGTAAGCGTCCCTCTATTCCCGATCTATGTATCGGTGAGTTTTCCGGTGCGATGTAAGTAAAAATTACCAAATAACTTTTGAAGACTTGAAAAAGGTCTTATCTAATTTAAACCGCATTAAACAGTTTCATTTTTATGAGTTTAATGCCTTTATTATTTTTATTTTAAATAAAATACTATAAGGCCTCCACTCGACATTCTTGCCTTCCTATTTCGAAATCGTCTGTAAGAATGAAACAATCTATATTCACTTAAATTTAACGTTGTAGCTTACCTTGTCCATGTTTCACTAAGAAATATTAAATCACAAAATCTGGATCTTTTATTCTGTTTGGTGAGTCCCTCAATATAACGCAACGTAAGCCATTTTCGCTCCCGTCCTAATGACGTCCTACTGTTCTCCCCTACCGTGATACAGCTCCCCGTTAATGTATAGTTTATCTATACTAATGTAGACATCAATCTGCTTCCTCTGGGTCTCGATCATGATAAGAACAAAGCATTTCCATGTTTCCTTCACCTCAAGTGGAAACTTTTGACTCACACCGTACTGACGCTCGAGTTTCTTTGCATTTAACTTCACACGTTCCCTATCTGGGTAGAAAACAAATTTTGCAACGATTGACTTTTTCTTTTGCACATTATACCTGCATTTTCGATGCAATCTGTGTATTTTGAAAAATTCTTTTGGCCTTCAATTTCTTTTTGTCTCAATTAACTCTATTATTTTGTCTAAAAGTCACTATTATCTTCCCGCTGCTCTTCAGGTTTTGTTTACGGTATTCCAAAAACAATAAATTATCATGTCAGTTAGCTCTCGTTTTATGTCACACTTGGATTTCCTTTGCTGCTCAATGATGCACAATTTCGCTTGTAGAACAGTAATTTCTGCTTTCTTCGACTTAATTTATTGCATCTCAATCCCATCATTTTTTCCTATTTTGTTCTGTATCTTTGACCTTAGTCTCAATTTTTGAGAGTCGTCTATCAAACGTGTGAAACTTAGTGTTTATCGTTTTGACAGACGCATTTATTGACTCGAAAGGGGTGAATTTGCCTTCGATTGCGACATATCGTTGAATAAGTGTTGATTTCTGATCACTATTGACTGTAAAAGAAATGCAACATGGAGAAACCTGATTTGTCATGGGCGTCTTAGGCATAGGCGTATATTGATAATTATGATGTCCGAAATTTTAGTTTCCCGTTAAAATTTTAACCAGGTGAATAACAAGCAGACACTTGAATAAAACTTCTCACTGGTTGATTTCCAATATTGTTGAAGCTTTGTTCATTTTATTTGGGTGACGCTGTTTTTGACGCTATATTTTCCCGTTTTTTAGTTTCTTTGTTCTAAGGAGACACTTTATTGTTCTTGCGTTTTCTTCCTCTTCCCATATGCAACTTCAATTATTGAATTCCCAATAGTCCAGTCAGTCAAACTTTATCACTTATTTCCAAGACATTTTTTAACGATTTTAACACCTGTTATCCACATAAAAATACATTTCACGCACTTCAGAATAATTTACCCGCCATTTTCACGCATGCGCAAGACCATAATGACCTTGACCTTTGCAAATTTTAGTTTTAACCTGTCAGTGTCTTTGAAATTATAAACAACATCTGTGAGGATGTCATGTAAATTGAACAAAAAACAATTTCAGGAACTTTAAAAAACGCTTATAGAGGCCAACCCTAGCATATATTGAAGTTCTCTTACTAAATATTTTGTCTGCAACTTTATTGCAAATCGTATGCAGCAAACAAAATACTTCTACATTTTCTTCTAACAAAAATGTTGATGTTTTTGTAAACCTTTACCCTTACTTGCATGCTTTTTTGCAAGGTTCAAACATTCAAAAACGTTCTCATACCTGAACTTTTGACACATCATGTATTGTCAACAAGAAATGTAATGGAATAACCGCATTTAAATCGAACTTCAAACTATTGAGTTTTAAGCAAAAATGTATTTTGAAACAAAGTGCCACCTTTCGGCAAAAGCATAAACTATTGCATAAACTATTTTGATAATACATTGTACTTTAATTTTAGGATCTTTCGAATTATGTTAATATGAGTCTAAAAGTTCATGACTGTAACCTAATTCTAAATTGCTAATATCGTGCTGAAAGAAAAACTGATAAAAAAGATAACAATACTAAAATTAAACAGATAAAGAAAAATAGGCTTTCTCATTTCGACGTGAGAAAACCTAAAAAGGAACTTAAAAGCTTTCAAGAAATTGAGGCTTTAATCTCATCTTGTTTTAAATATATATTACATTATAAAAGTCGCTGTGACTTAATACGTCATATACAGTAAAAATACACGAAACGCCATGTCATCCCCGGAGGAGCGACAATTGTATCTCTCTTCACTATTTTTACCTCTAACGACAAACAGTAATTATTCCCTCACATTTTGAGCAACACAGGTAAAACAAAATCTATTTTTAGATACAGCATTGCAGATACCTCCACATCAAGCGTGTTATATCTGATAATTACTTTGTCCTAGCTTATGTATTACATCTTATACTGAGTACCAGTTGTTTTGTGAAAATAGAATCTCCATGTTTTTGATGTTTTGAAAACAAATAGGCTATAAAGGAACGGTCGGTACAGTAGATTGTTAACGACGATCTTTAAAGTATGTATAAGTTGTTTGTTTTATTACACAATGATGCTTTTGAGGAGAGTTTCATTGACGTATTTAATCTTCAAAATAAAGATTTTATTCAGTTGTTATTTAGTTAAATCAATATTAAATATGGATATTAAGAAATTATATTCCGTTACATTTCTGATCACAAAACAATCCGGTTATCTAAGGACGAGGAAGATTTCTTTTTCAAACATTAGTGCAGCGTGTTGCTGTTATTAAGTTTTAGAACAAGGTAGTACGCCTTTCAAATTACATAATTATACATTATGCAGGGACATTTGTCACTGATAGCCTCATTTTGATCTCTATCGTCAGAAATACAAACTATGCATTATCTGCTGTGTGATACAAACATGAATGTTGAGCAAAAACAACCATCAATCTTTATATATATATATATATATATATATATATATATATATATATATATATATATATGCGACATATTTGTGCCTGTTTGTGCATTTTAAATAGGATTAAGCGGTGTTATTCATTCGTTGTGAATGTGTATGAATATTGACTTTGACGTCGTTTTGAGTTTGTCGTTTCGTTTGATAACGCTAGGCGTAAAAAAGTCTTGCTTCTGGTTACAGGCTGGAAAAAATGAGTCGGTCGGCCGGCTTTTTTTCTTACTTCTTTTTTTTTTGAATGTGGAAAATGCAAAATGCTACATACCAGTTTACCTTTTACTGTATTTTGCAATTTCAGACAGCTTTACAGAAAAAATCTTTCTAGTTGTATTAAACATCAGTTCATTCAGCCCAAGTGAGAACAGTAATATTACTTAGAAAGCACATGCTGCCATGCGTTCAGTTACACGAACATTCGCGTAACAATCGTAAAATCTCGGGAGTTCGCATGACTGAACGATCAGTTCGTTGCGAACGTTCGGGCCAAACGCGAACGTAGTTTTTACATACCGCACTGAGTAAATAACAATGGCCTACAGGTGAGTGTAACTGCAATACTGATTATGTTTTTGTGTAGATTTAAGTTAATTCCAGAAAAGTTATTAATTTCATGCACATATTATTATTACAAAAGTATTTTTGTACCAGTAAATGTATTTTTTTCTTTAACATCCCTTGATATTTTGAGGAGATTTGTTTTTTATCGATGCAAATTGAAAAAAGAAATGGCGACTTTAAAAACGCTTGGTGTACAAATGTTTTCGTATAGATCTTACATTTGATTTATATCATTATAATTTTAAATGTAAGTTTGTGTGTGTCTGTTTTTGTACGATAAATACCATTTGGCACTTTGGCATAACCCAAAGGGATGGGGGAAAGGATGTTTTAGGAAATGGCAGTGTACAAATTAACTTAGATTTCTTGTGACAAAAATGTTCCTGCAGCTACAACTATACAAGAAAATATGTTAACAATTGACTATTATCCTCTTTGATTGATTCATCATTACCATCCCCATGGCCGAGTGGTTAGAGCATCCGCATCGGGAGCGAGAGGTTGTGTGTTCGTTCCCATGCCATTACATACCAAAACTTTAGAAAATGGTATTGGTATAGCTCCCTTGTTTGATGCTAATCATATAAGGGTAGTTCAAGGACAGGTTGGCCCGGTGTCAGGATGATGTGACTGGGTGTGGTATCATGCCTCAAGCATATGGCGTGATACTGCAGTATAGCAGCAATTTTCCTGTCTCGAGTAGACATAGTCTCCAATTGACTGAAATACTGTCGGTGGGACCTTAAACATAACAAAGAAATAAACTTAATTCATTCATTGATTTAAATTTAAGTTGAATGAAGTTCAGTTACAGCTTGAAAAAATACAACCAGTAAGCTGTTGTTTCAAGTTGCAATCCCATCATGGTATTCTAAATAAGCATTTTGATAACTACAGGTGCCTTGGTTGCAGAAACAGTTACATTGCATGTTTTGAATAGTAAAATAGAAGATCTCTGCAAAACATTTTACTGTTTATATATATGCTAGATTCCATCCATTCTACAATGGCATTTATTCATATTGGAGTAAACAAATGAAGTGTTGAACAAGTACCTTGAGCCTTAGAATGTATTTGAAAGATCTTGTCCTAAGTTTGAGTCAGGATTGAGTCATGGAATTATGTTATATTCAAACCTTATATTTGGTCTTGTGTTAATGCGTTGTTGTTCCCTTCGAAGCTGTGAACCGGAGGTATGAGCAAGTGCTGCTGCTGAAATCTTGGATTAATTCGAATTTGGGTCATGTGGGGTCAAAAAGTAGGTCACGAGGTCAAATCTAAGAAAAACCTTGTTAACACTCTAGTGGCCACATTTTTCACCCAATTTTCATGAAACTTGGTCATATGAGCAAGTGCTGCTGCTAAAATCTTGGACAAGTTCGAAGTTGGGTCATATGGGGTCAAAAAGTAGGTCATTATGAAAAATGAAATATATGTTGCTCATTTATAATCAGGTGAGCGATTCAGGGCCACCATGGCTCTCTTGTTTTATTTCATGTTCAGAAAATATCTATATTTTTTATATGGAAAGTCATTTCTTCTAAATATAGGATTTTATCTGATAGTCATAGACATCCAAAGTATGGTAGTTATTTTGATATAAAATATCAGTTTTTGGCTTTACCTGTACAAGGTAGTAAATTTATCCCCTAAATCATTGTGGACATCTGTACTTTTTCATACCTTTACTGATGCCGAATCTGTTAGCGACATTTCTGTATTATTCTGGTTGCCAAGAATCCATAAGGTTGACAACAGCATTTTCTCAATAAACTGCGTTCTTTTTCATCAGTGGGGCTACTTTGGCACAAAGTTGCTGAAAAGAAATGAGCAAAGTACTTCAAAAAACTATAAACAACTCTCAGTAAAAAAGTGCGAAAAAAGTGTTTTACTACTACATTATTTTTCTATAATCAATAAGTAAAAGAACTTCAATTCAACCCATTTCTTGATTAATAATATGACATCCGTAAATAAATCTTAAACAGTGATAAAAGATATATACATATGATATACATGTAGAGAGACGGGTGATATGCCTTGTAGGCTTGTTAACATTTGTAGATATATTTTGTTTGTATGTTTAGTGAATTAAACGTCCCTCGACAATATTTTAGTCATTTGGAGACGATGCCTACTTGAGACATAAAGTGCTGCTACACTGCAGTATCGTAGACATGTGGCATGATACCACACCCAGTCACATTATCCTGACACCAAGCCAACCAGTTCTGGAACTATCCTTATATGCTAAGCAACAAGCGTAGATATATTCAGCCAGGCATGTGTATGTATTGAGACTTGTTCGACATAAATTAAGATAAGGCAGTTAAGATTTTGTGTTTCAAATAACCCATCATCCTTTAGTTTTGATAGTTGACCTTTATATTGATATTGGAGTATTGAGAATAAAAATATAAAAGCAGATAAAAAAACAAAAAACATTATAAACAAAACAGAAAAAAACAACATAGTTTCAAAGGCAACATACAAAATTACAAGCAAATTATAATATAATAATTAATTACAAGTATTATAATATCATATGCATCTTAACTTAAACACTGTTATTGTTTGTATCATTTGATGCACTTTTTTAAAAATTGGAAACAATTTTCTTACCTACTTACCCTATTTTATCAACGCTTTAGCGGACACCTTTAACAATACATTATATACTTTAGCCCTAATGAGAAATTCTATTTGTCACTTAATATTCATTCACAATTTTCTTTGTATGAAATTTTACTTGTCAGAATTTTCAGATATTACGTTTTTGTAATAAATAAATGTAAAAAACTTTTCCGTTAACTTTGTGAACGCCCCTCGTATTTCAACATTACGTTTAATTATGTTGTTTGAAAGGTGTACGGTAAAAGTTGTACATTTGAAACGATAGAATTTTTGACCATATTCAAAACAACGAAATTTTGGGCCGGTAAGACGACGATGATGTTACTACGGAAACGATGTTTTAATCCACGAGAGGGGTGCAGATAGAGCTATCTTTTGCACATTAAAATTACAAAACATCCACCTACATCATAGTGCAGTTTCATAAAGCTGCCATTTAATTTCAAAATAAAAAGAAAATAAAAACACTTTTCCGCGAACTGTTTGAACACCCCTCGTACATAAAATATAATACATGTAAACCTTTTCGGTAGATTTTTTTTATTTTATTTTCTCCAAAATTATATTTATTCTATATTTTTTATAGATTTATAACAGTACATCTTTATAACTCTAATGGAATAAAATATGGTTTCCGTAGTAACATTCATTTTTGTCGTAATCATTTTAAACGATATATCTTTACTGCTCGATCGTCCCCGGTGGCCGAGTGGTTAGAGCGTCCGCCTCGGGAGCGGGAGGTAGTTGTTTCGATCCCCGGCTGCGACATACCAAAGTCGTAAAAAATGGTTAGTTATAGCTCCATTGTTTGTCGATCAGCATATAAGGGTAGTTGCAGGACTTGTGGGCACGGTGTCAGGATAATGTGACTCGGTGTAGTTTCATATGTTTACGGCGTGATACTACAGTGTTGCAGCACTATATCTGTCTCAAGTAAATATCGTCATCAAATCAATGAAATACTGTCGGTGGGACGTTAAAATTAACAAACAAACAAACATGATGATTTATGACGTAAGACATATAAACAAACGAAGCGTCATCTGCAGATAGGTGAAACATGTATTTAGCTAAAAACAGCCATCAAATTTTACAATTGAAATGATAAATTATGCGAATGGTGAAACTTCAGCGAAATAACAGTAATCAACAAATGCTACAAACGGTTTGAGAAGGGCAGGGACGCTATAGGTTATGAAGAGAGTTGCTTGGCAGAGATCGACGCATTTCCACCCCCAACATTACAGACAGAACGGACTGTAGAGCTCTATGGAACTGTACTTAACCTCATACATGACCAGATAAATATGCGACGTATTTTTTTCTGTTTGATACCCAAACTGTTAAGTGATGACTCCGACTTGATTTTCATGTTTAGAAATGTAGGTAGCTACCGTACAAGATATTCCATCATGATGATGCCCCTTCTACTTGGTCAGTAACAACACAGATTGCCTAAAGCAGCTTGGATTCGATTTATGGACAAGTCTTCTTACAACAAAGACCAATCACCGTGCTATTTCTTTCCTTTCCCGTAATCAAGAGTTATTTTCAGAGGACACATCTTGAATGCCTGGATAAATGTTCTGCTTATGTGCTGATCGTAAAATCGAATATGGAGACCTTCAAATTAAGGATATGCTTTGTAGACTTGCAGATAGAACAATACAGAAAGTGTGTCTTGTTTCAAGGAGAGTACTTCAAATAGAAATCAACGGTGTTCTTCGGATGTTGTGAAATTGTACGTTGACGTCGTTTTGTGTTTTGGCCATGTTCGTGGAAGTTAGCGGTTCAACAGCCTGACAGCGTGAAGTTAGCAGCCAAGAAGCCTCGCAACCTGACAGCGTGAAGTTACAAGCAAAGCAGCGCTAACTTAGAAAAGCAATTAAATTAATAAAATTGATAAGGAAATGTCAGGGAAGCCTGAATAATACATTTTGCAATGATATTTTAAAAATTAACATTTTTATAGAAAAAAAAATTCGATCTAGCTGAAGTTCATATTAGTTGAGGAACTGTCTCGGAAGACTGAATAATACACATTGATATTATTACAGACAGGTTTATAGTTTATTTAAAAAAGTTCGACTGCTGGCAGCGTGAAGTTAGCAGCCCCACAACGTCAACTATTTTTTGCTTAAATACCAAAAATCGTTGTGAAATCGCCTCAGAAGACTGAATTATACATATTTATTTCAATTTCAGACAGCTTTATCGTTTAATTTGAAAAAAAATAATAAAAAATCGGCTCCTTGCAGCGTGAAATCAGCACCCCAGCAGCGTAACCTGATCTCGATTAAAATCCGAAAATTGTTGTGGAATCTCCTCGGAAGACAGAATTGAACATATTTATTTCAATTTCAGACAGCTTAATAATTTATTTTAAAAAAAAGTCGGCTGCTGGCAGCGTGAAGTTAGAGGCCCAGAAGCCAAGCTGTTTTAACCCTATCTCGCCAATATTAAAAAATGTTGTGGAATCACCTCAGAAGACAGAATTATACTTATTTATATCTATTTCAGATAGCTTTATCACAACATTTTTTCAAAAAATTTATCGCGATTGAATGACGCTGACAGTCTTCCGGGACAGTTCAACAACCAATATGAATTCTAGCGAGATAGAGTTTTGCTGCCGCAGTCGAAACTATTTTTAGGCAGCTGAAAGAATTGTATTTTTGTTTCTGTTTTTTTTTTTTTTTTTTTTTTCAATAACAATGTTAGTCTGTTTTAATAAAAATGCTTAATCATTGCAAAATGTATTTACCAGGCTTCCCTGACATATCCTTATTTAATTTCATTAATTTGATAGCATTTCTAAGATAGCGTTGCGGGGCTGCTGGACTACTAACTTCACGCTGTCAGGCTGCTAGGCTGCTGGACTGCTATCTTCACGCTGTCAGTCTGCTAATCTGCTGGGCTGCTAACTTCACGTTGTCAGGCTGCTAGGCTGCTGGGCTGCTTACTTCACGCTGCCAGGCTGCTGGGCTGCTGGGCGGCGTGAATACAAGCGCTTCGTATGAAATTATGTAAATTTACTGTTTTTGTATCAAATTTTACCGATCTGAATTCTTATAAATTACGTTTTCGTAATAAAGAAATGTAAGTACTTTTCAGCAAATATTTTGATAAACCTTCCTAAAACATATAGGGCGAGATAATGAAGAACCAGAGTTTCGACTAGGGTGACTTAGAGTTCCATTTGAACGCCTCGGGTTTGCACTCTAGTGACATCATTTGATCCTTGAACTGGACTCTTCAGAAAACTGAACAAGATGGTGTTTACTGGTTCCCTGATTTTACATGCTGTGAAAAATGAGCCTGGTATAAGATGTTTTACATATTATTTAATCTAAGTCTGTGATTGGCTGATTTTATAGGTGGGAGTAAGCATTGATCATGTAATATCCAACTCTTCCCTGTAGCTTCCACATGAACTCGCTCATAGAAACGCGTAAAGGCGACACACCTGTACCGAATAAAATACTGCGATCAACTCATACTGAGGACAGACTTGCACATACTCGTAAGTTAGTAAAAAGTTTATTAGTAAAAGAAATAGGAATTAAAAATAGGAGTCGCCATGCTCATTTTTGAGCTTATACTTATGGAGGATCATCACTCTTTACTAAAAAATGTTGAAAGAACAAATTCGGGACACATACAAGCACATTAACAAGAGCGCCACAGAGAGGCGCCATCGTTTTTTTATGTCGACAACAAAATTTTAAGTTAAAAAGGGATATAACTTAGAAAATATACCTTTCAGAATAATGCCTCTTGTCTGACAACTATGCCTTGTCATAATTATAAAGTGTTCCAAGTTTCATGTCGATACATTTAAAAGTATTTTTGAAATGTACAACATTAAAGGTTTTGCACAATGACGCCGCCACCGCTGACGATAACGACGACTCAGTGATCATAATAGCTCAATTTATTCTTCGAAACAGACGGGCTAAATAGAAATGCTTCTTTTTGTTAAGTATGTATTAGGCGTATGCGGCAACTGCAGTCCTACATACATGTCACACAATGTCAAAAATCATGATACTTTTCAGTAAACAATGGCTACTACAGAGGACAAACTTCGGATCAAGATATTCCAAATGTAAATTTAGGGGAATTCATTTTGCGTCGAATCCACGACAATAAGGACAAGACGGCTGTTGTAAGTTAGTAATATTTCAAAACATTACATGTTGGCTATTATGTTGCAAGTATTTTTTAGATTATATACATATACATTTGACCTCCAGTATGTTAATTTATATTTGTAAATCCTTTTCTTTGTTGAGTGGTCAGTTATATTGTTTTAATGAACTTATCTAAATCATACCAAATAACTAAATTGATTCACAAACAGTCGAGACATAAAAGTAAACTATATCAATATTTGATAAACTGAATACAAATAAGATAAATATACATTGTTACCACAATATTTTGATTGTGTCAAGTCATTGAGTCATTTAAGGTTTGATTAAGGGTTGACGAGACAAAATGATAAACAACATTGTCAATGACCCGGTGCCACAGGTTATCTGATTCAAAACGTTTTTTAATTTTTTTTATTTAGAAAGTAATTGCATCAGCAAGGCGTCGCTGATACTTTCTCTATTAATCTGTGAACTAGTAAAGTGCTTTGCTGCATGCATATTTTTTTATTTATGTATCATAAAGAAATGTTTGTCCAGTTTTGTGTTGGTTTTGAAATGGTACTAATTCATTGGACGTGTAAGAAAGTTCATATTCATATACAATATGATGTTCAGCATAATAAATGAATATTAAAAGATATATAATTGATATGATATGTACAATGTATAGGTAAACGGAGTGACTGGCGATTCTTACAACTTTGACGACGTCATCATAAGATCCAAGAGACTGGCATCAGGACTGCAGTCCATTGGAGTCAAACCGCAAGACGTCATCTGTCTGATGTCTAACTTCCATTTTAACACAATTTGCACATTTCTTGCGGCAGCACTAGTCAACGCAAAACTTTACAAAATGGACAGCAACTGCAAAGGTGGTGATCTGATATTTTATAAATAACCTATTCGTTTCATATACAATTTAAAGTCATAATACTTTTACCAATGAAAGCTGATTGAAGCTTATGGATATTTTAGTCACTTCTCTTTACCCTTTTTGACATTTCTTAACCTATAAGTATATGAATCATTTCTCTTTACCATTTTTGACATTTCTTAACTATAAGTATATGATAATGAAAAATTGCATCGCAATGAAAACTTTGCAACAAATAAACTATGACTTTCTTGCAGCTACCAACGAGTCCTTGAAATGTATATGTGAATGTGAATAGAACTAGTACATTGTGTCTGACATCAATTTTCTTGTACCGACGGGGGTCTGATTAACGTTTTTCGGATCTTCAGTCAAATACGTTACCACAGGCTCATGGTGTTTTTAACTTGTAAACACTTATATTGAAAGGCCCAGTTGTTTGTAAAGATACCTGATTTGCATATTTCTCATATTTTCATCAATTTCATCATTTTCTTTTACCTCCCGTATGTCCATGTTATCGAATCTGTGAATAAATTGACATAAATTGATAACGTAGCAGAGAAACTAATTTTGATTCAACGACGGTTTTTAAATAAACAACGACCGATAATGGACTTTTAGGTTAGTTTTATTCGCAAACTTATTAAGAAGACTAGTTTGCATCAATGACAAATTAAATTAAAATTGAACGCTTTCTCAATGTGTTTTTTCTTTGCTAATGAACACGCGGTTTCATCAGATGGATTTCAGATTCAAAAAATTATGAGCGACTGTCGTCCAAAGGCTTTTTTTATGAGTCCTGAAGACTTGCCTGACGTAAGATGTATCATTGGAAAGAAAGATGTAAAGGTCAGTATCAAACTTTGGATGGTAAAAGTGTTTTTTGTTGAAAGGATAAGCTTACTCCTAAGGGTCTTAGTATTGTACATAATTGTGTGATTATGCGGGTGCATATACAGTCTTGACAATAAGAGAATATACCAAAAGAACGTACTTTAAGTAAATATCACATTTCTTAAATCAAAGCTACACGATGTGTAATTAACTTTAAAAATTGTTTTTAAAGCTGTCAGATGTGTCTGAATAAAGTAATGCAGACTGAAATAGTAACAAAGCTTTCTGAAAACAAAATGACCACATGGCACCTCATTGGTGAAAGTGTACATAAAAATATCTTATTTGCTTTCATAGTAAGTAGTTAAATCTGCAAACGTGAAATTTAGATGATCACATTCGGAGAGGCCGACGGCAGTATGAACATCGAAACCCTTGTTGATCCCCGTCATGGAGAATACTTGACCCCCCAGTGTGAACCTAAGACGGACATCTTTATAATGAACGGGTCCTCGGGATCTACTGGACCTCCTAAAATTATACAGTTATCTCACTACGCATTATTAACGAACTCACTGCAAATTAGGTACTGACTTTCGTGATTAA
>JAIFHC010000387.1:0-50000 GCA_021229015.1 Solen grandis | reverse complement strand
CTGATCGTTAAACAGCCTAAATATTCCAAGACGAACACGTGTACTTTACGTTTGAAGTCATTGAAGAAAACAAGGTTACACACCAAATTCTTTTACACTTTTTTTTCTTGTCACTTTATTTCTTTATGAAATGGCAATAGTAAAACCCATCAAGGAAACAGGATGCACATGGTGTGTTATGTTTGAAAGGAGTGCTGTCAAAATATAGTGCAATATTTGTCTCCTACTAACACTGGGTCCATTACGCCTCAGATGTTTGAATGACGGGTTAATCTTGATAATATCAAAGGATGCTTTATATTGAATTAAGTATTCATTTTCCAAGTTTCTTCATGGATGTTTATTGTAATGTCATCAGTATGTCTGTTCCCCCAAAAAGTATCAAATAAAATAGATATATATCATATTATGCCCTGGCAATATACGAAAATATGAGAAATCCAAAGGTTTATCAACATTTATTAACATGGAATAATGGTAATATAAAGCGAATGCATATTCCACCTACATCCTGCTTTAAAATAAAATGGCTTATAGATTGGTTACTTGGTTATAAATGATATGGAATAAGATCGGGTTGCGGTTGCTGAGTGGTAGAACGACCGCTTCAAAAGATTGTGGGTTAGATCCACGACCGCGACAAACCAAAGCCGATAAAAAATGGTATTGGTATAGTTACATGCTTGGTGCTCAAAACATAATCGTGGTTCTAGGACTGATTGCAACAATGTCAGTATACATTACGGCAGCACAATACCTATCTCATGAAGACAGAGTTTCGAAAAGAAAAACTTTCGATTGGACGCAGAAAAAAAGGGATTCGGTTTCATATCGCTACGCGTTTGACGTTACGTATTTATTTCAAAACTCCGCCGCAGTAGTTACCTCCCCTTACAGTTATAGATAACCACTGCCACCACAAGTAAAAATTAACAGAATTTAGCTTTTTTTTTTTTTTTTCAAATAAAATTATTTTATTGCGAGTGTCATATCCCTAAGTATGTTTTCTTAAATAAACATCAAATATCTTCTCGTAGTAAAAAAATAAATAATTTTAAAAAATATTTTTGTTGTTGTGACAGCAGACGGAGACGCCATTTTGTTAGTTTACCATCATCACGTGACATTTGTGACGGCAGTGAATTTTTTGCTTGCAAGGGAGATCACTGTGTGGAGTTTGATTTATTTCCTGTTAACACTTTAACACTCACACATACATTTTTTAGTTCGAGCTAGATGCACCTGAATCAACAACCAGCAAGCAGATTAATTCAACGTGAAACTTTCTTTTTTTCGTTTTAGTCGCACTATCAACCATCTACTTATAAATCTTAAGAACTTGCGTGAAATGAAAAACAACATAGAATACAAAATTCTTTTAAAGCCATAAACAAGGCCATAAAGAAGCTTCAACTAAGAAGTAGAATAATTACCGTAACCAAGGAAACGAAGCCTCTGTACCACACAGACATCACTAGGGAACTCAAAATTATCTTAAAATATTACAACATATTACCCTTTGTGTATAAAAAGAGGGATATGTTTACACATTAATGTTCTCTCTTATGCAGCCTTACAACTTACCAAAATAACTTTCGTTGAGCACGCATTGAAGCCTTTGTAATCTAAAGCAAAAAATCTCAGTGAAATAGTTGGTATGTAAGTTAATTGATTGGTCAGTTTACTACAAAAGAAAATATGTTTTTGTAATTATTTGTGTTAAATACAGTATGATTTGCATACATATTAATGTTTGTTTGTTTGTTTGTTTGTTTGTTTGTTTGTTTGTTTTAACGGGTTTAACGTCCCACCGACAATATTTCAGTCCTTTGGAGACTATGTCTTCTTTAGACAGATATAGTGCTGCCTCACTGTAGATATGTGACATGATACCACACCCAGTCATATTATCCTTACACCGTGCTAAAAAGTCCAGGAACTACCCTTATATGCTGAGCGCCAAGCAATACCAACATTTCACGGCCGGGGTTGAACATACGATGTCCTGCTCCCGAGGACACTCTGACCCTTACCCCCCCCCCCCCCCCCCCCCCCCCCCCCCCCCCACTGAGGCGGTAGATAAATAAAACAAACATGAGAAATATAATGTATAAATACCATGCCCAAATGGCCTATAAGAAAATATAAAAATATATAAATAAGTCACGTGATATGGCATGACCAACGTGGAACGTGTAATATATTTAATGATAATAAGATAACACAGAAACGAATCAAAGTGTTTTCTTTCAAATAATCGAGGGAGATCTCATTTATATTCATCTGAATTTAAATATCATTTTATTTCATAAAACTGCAGGG
Source organism: Solen grandis (assembly GCA_021229015.1). Lineage (NCBI taxonomy): Eukaryota > Metazoa > Mollusca > Bivalvia > Adapedonta > Solenidae > Solen > Solen grandis. Next base: position 47,678 of record JAIFHC010000387.1, on the reverse strand, counting down.
TTATTCGCAAGTTGCACAAGGCAAAAATATTCTAAAAGCCTTTATCTTGATTTAAATTTTCTTTTTAAATTTCTTTGCTATCCTTACATAATTTGTTATATTTTAGCTAATAAATTGCACTATATAATGTATATTTATAAGATAGATTGTCATCAAATGTAACATATCAATAGAACTAAATGTTGCTCTGGGGTCAATACATATTAACCTAGTCTGAAATAACCTCGTCTGGTAATGACGAAGCGTAATCCTATAATCAGTGATCTAATTTGTACAGACTGGATTTGCAGACTGAGCCAAAAATAAATTGCAGCATCTCACACAGTGGCGTGAATATCGCAGTTTTACAGTTTTAAGTGTGAGATACATGATCAAGTTATAAACTTGAATAATATCAAATATAAACTTGAGAAATTTATCAATGAAATTAACATGTCAGTCAATAGGTGCAAATTAAACATTCGGCTTTAGGAAACCGGGCAATAAATTATTTCTAAAATAACAACTTCTAACATATATCAATAGGTTTTCTTTTTATTTATACAGCAACGTAATTTATTACTTTACAGTTTAATTTATGTGCTAGACCGTCCCCAGTGACCGAGTGGTTAGAGCGTCCGCCACGGGAGCGGGGCTCGTCGGTTTGATCCCCGATCACGGCATACCAAATTCGTAAAAATAGTACTGTTATAGCTCCCTGGCTTGGTGTTAAGCATATAAGACTAGTTCCAGGACTGGTTGGCCCGGTGTCAGGATAATGTGACTGGGTGTGATATCATGCAAATTGTATACGGCGTGATACTGCAGTGTGTAAGCACTACATCTGTCTCAAGTAGACATATGACCGAAATACTGTCGGTGGGACGTTAAACACAACAAACAAACATAGGTCCTACATATCTGAAGCGAGTATCAAGGCACAGCTCATAGCTAGGTAAAGCGTCAAAAGAAGGAAAACGAATGATACAGACTTCGGGGCAAGGCACTAGTTTTCTTAAACTGCAAACTTCAATTTATCACCCTGACACTTAAAATTGTTGTCCAGATCTTTCCATCTATGACGGCTGTGATTTATGGTTTTCCCGTTCCGGCATCGTAAAACCGTGGCTGTCATTAAAATATGTACTCCTGCATTTAAACTCTAAAATATTACTTCCGAAACTATTAGCAGCATTGCAACTCTATCTGATGCATTAGGCTGAAAACCATCTTGTAAACGACTCATCTGGGGCAATGAACCTTTCCGAAATGCTTAATGATAGATTAATTGAATATCACACGATATAGAAATAAATTCGTCTGTATGCATTGCAAATTATTTTTTTATGTCCCATTATATCTAAATTCTTTTTTACCCATTAACCTCTGTATATTTTCCTAAGTGGTTTTAAGACCTCAACCAGTTTTCCAGCTTGACATTATATGCACAAGTTGTTCGCCCACTGCCCCACATTAAGGCATTAATGTCGGCGAACGTCGTAGCAGGTAATAAACCCATAACATGCTAAATTTCTTGTCCGGATTCCATTTTGTACCATTATTTGTGGATAGGGGTGCTTGAAGAAAATCTATTTACAATCACAAGTGCCCACAGCAAGGGTTAATCTATAAAATAACTTGCAACATTCCAGTTTTCTTAGCGTGTTTAATGATACATCAGACTTTCTGTAGAAACACATTTTAGACTGTCGGCGTAGCCGCAGGCTTATATATCGACACATCCGATTTTATTATTTTCGCTCCGCGCTGAGTAGCGTATCAACGCAAGATAATTCTGTGCTAAAGAATACGAGTGGAATATGTCACATATATGTTTTATGGTAACCATAAACGCTTTTAATGCGATATAGTTTGTTTTCAAAGATCCATCTTTAGCGGGATCAAAATATACGTGTCATTTATGAAACCGAAATGTACATACTTCATGATCTACTCCTGCAAAAAAGGAGACACTCCAATGATATAATTTTTTCTAAGAGTTCACATGTATTTTGTATGATAACGAGTAAAAGTCCTCTCAAAAGTTCCACCCATCCCCCCAGAGCATTTTAACGGCAAACATACCAACGTTTTGAAGCAGCTCATTCACAGATGATAGGTAGAAATACTTTTTCTACTATCCCTCATTAATATTGATGAAGTCTTAAGCTCCTGACAAATAAATTTGGCAAGTGTAGGTCAAATTTCACGGGTAAATGATATTTTCGGAAACACACAATCCTGGGAAATCGGTTAAATATTGAATACTGAGTGAATACAGGTGCTTGTGGTATCACGTGGCACTTTCCTCATCATGGCCTCATCACTCATCACTCGTGTTCCGATTTTTTAAGTTCAGCCTATGAAGTGAACGCATGCATAAAAAGTGAATATGACGGTCATGTGACGGCACACGAGAATATATGTTTTTTTACAATTTTAAATAAAGGTTCAATATTGCCTGTGATGGAGAAACCACTCATTGTTGCTACAATAACGGATTCTTGCATTGGATCTGTAGATGGGTTTTGATTGACGTAATACAAACAGATATTTAAAAAATCAAAGTATTTGTCATTAACCATCTGTAAACGAATTGCTTCAGTCACAAAAAAGCTTGTTAATTTTATACACGTTATCAACAACAGATAGAATGTATATCATGTTTATTAATACTGACCTCATTAAGTATGCAACTTATGAATGAAGTCAGGGTTATGACCCTCACTCCGGATCATTGTGAAACAAATCAAAGTGCTCAGTTCACTGAGAGACTGCCGGTGGGATTAACATGAATTAAAAACCGAGATCAGCTGAATAACTAAGTACTAGATTTTGCAGGAAAAAAAATACTTATGGCGTCCCTATTGAGAACGCTTTTTCACGTAAATTCTGCCGACAGTCTCTCAGTGCCCTGGGTGCTTTGATTAAGAAACCGCCATGTCTTACCGCCGAATGAGTAAGATAAATTTCCAACCAACTGTGCATATATATATATATATATATATATATATATATATATATATATATGTCTGTTCTTATACATGTGCATTTATACTGATTCGTGTAGAGTTGCAAAGTAGCAATACCGTATCTAAAGGTACTGAATTACTTTCAAAAAACAATATTATCCAATGCATAAAAGCTAGACTAGATACAATCAAAACTTAACTTTGATCGGAAAAACCTCGTCAGTTTGACTGATTAATCTATTTATCTATATCATACACTTCAATTTCCGAGAAAGTTTCAGAAACTGTTGTTCTGTATGTTGGTTTGCGGAACCTTCAGGCTTGGTAAGCTTATTAAAGACAAAGTATTTCACTTTATATTTTTGTTCGCAGTTTCAAGGTTACTTTTGTAAAGCAACTCGTTCACATGTGATCGGTAGAAATAAAAACTTTTTTTTCTACTCCCTCTTGTTAGACTTGGTGAAGTCTTTATTTCCTGTCAAATGAAGTCGGCAAGAGTGTGTCGAATTACACCTGAAAATGCTACTTTTTTGTATTCCTATTAAATATAGAATATATCGCCCCGAGTGGCCGAGTGGTTAGAGCGTCCAACTCGGGGGTGGGAGATCGTGGTTTTGTTCCCCGGTCGCAACATACCAAAATCGTTAACAATAGTTCTGGTTTTGCCCCATTGCTTGGCGCTGAGCATATAAGGTTCGTTCTAGGACTGATTGATCCTGTGAAGGAATTCAAAATAAAGGTTCTACCATTGTAAACATAGGTTTTATACCGTTCGTAACGCTATCGGAATATACATTTATACATACAAAATTATCAATATAAGTGCACTGCTGTAACCTTCTGTAGCCTATAACGAAAGTTTACATTATCTCCAGATGAAATGCGGTATATGTTTCTAGGTACAGACTGTTCTAAATTCTCAGACATATTTAAACTTTCACTCACTTGCCATACTTTATCTACTAAAATAATATTTTATTTAAATCTACGCCGGTATAAGAAAAACATTGGCAGCTTTGCGTGATATGTTATAAAAGATATGTTTCACTTAAGACAAAAGCTATTTCAATTTCAAAAACAGATTTGTTATTTCAGGAGGATTAATATATGTGTTTACTTTTTGCTTTGAGAAATATTTCCCGGAATAAAAATGTTTTCTTAAAAGGGAAAGGAAAGTAAAATAATGAAATTTGAAGAAAAAAAGACCCACAAAACCAAAAAGGTAGGAGGACATTGTTTGTTCAATTAAGATAAATTATTGTGATTTAGGTGTTTTGCTCTCTCTAATATTATAAAGGTGTCTCTTATGCTCATGAAAAATACCTTTTAGTTTATTCCGAGAAGAAAATATATCTACCATCGATATTCATATCGTTTTGGCATGTTGAAATTTTCGAAGTCGGCACATTGGAATTCTCTAAATTAAAAGTACAGTTTTGGGTTTCATCCGTTTGAAGGAGGCGATGGTAAGGTGAAGTGAATTAAAAACATAAGGGCGTACTATAATATCACAATTACATGCCACAGTGTGAAGTGAATTAAAAAACATAAGGGCGTACTATAATACCACAATTACATGCCACAGTGTGAAGTGAATTAAAAAACATAAGGGCGTACTATGATATCACAATTCCATGCCACATTGTGAAGTGAATTAAAAAAATGAGGGCGTACTATAATACCACAATTTCATGCCACAGTGTGAAGTGAATTAAAAACATAAGGGCGTACTATGATATCACAATTCCATGCCACATTATGAAGTGAATTAAAACATAAGGACGTACTATGATATTACAATTCCATGCCACATTATGAAGTGAATTAAAACATAAGGGCGTACTATAATGTTACAATTCCATGCCACAGTGTGAAGTGAATCAAAACATAAGGACGTACTATGATATCACAATTCCATGCCACATTGTGAAGTGAATTAAAAATCATAAGGGCGTACTATGATATCACAATTCCATGCCACAGTGTGAAGTGAATTAAAAACATAAGGGCGTACTATGATATCACAATTCCATGCCACATTGTGAAGTGAATTAAAACATAAGGGCGTACTATAATATCACAATTCCATGCCACAGTGTGTAGTGAATTAAAACATTAGGACGTACTATGATATCACAATTCCATGCCACATTGTGAAGTGAATTAAAACATAAGGGCGTACTATAATATCACAATTCCATGCCACAGTGTGAAGTGAATTAAAAACATAAGGGCGTACTATTATATCACAATTCCATGCCACATTGTGAAGTGAATTAAAACATAAGGGCGTACTATGATATCACAATTCCATGCCACATTGTGAAGTGAATTAAAACATAAGGACGTACTATAATATCACAATTCCATGCCACATTGTGAAGTGAATTAAAACATAAGGGCGTACTATGATATCACAATTCCATGCCACATTGTGAAGTGAATTAAAACATAAGGGCGTACTATGATATCACAATTCCATGCCACATTGTGAAGTGAATTAAAACATAAGGGCGTACTATGATATCACAATTCCATGCCACATTGTGAAGTGAATTAAAACTAAGGGCGTATATGATATCACAATTCCATGCACATTGTGAAGTGAATTAAAACATAAGGGCGTACTATGATATCACAATTCCATGCCACAGTGTGTAGTGAATTAAAACATAAGGGCGTACTATGATATCACAATTCCATGCCACATTGTGAAGTGAATTAAAACATAAGGGCGTACTATGATATCACAATTCCATGCCACATTGTGAGTGAATTAAAACATAAGGGCGTACTATGATATCACAATTCCATGCCACATTGTGAAGTGAATTAAAACATAAGGGCGTACTTGATATCACAATTCCATGCCACATTGTGAAGTGAATTAAAACATAAGGGCGTACTATGATATCACAATTCCATGCCACATTGTGAAGTGAATTAAAACATAAGGGCGTACTATGATATCACAATTCCATGCCACATTGTGAAGTGAATTAAAACATAAGGGCGTACTATGATATCACAATTCCATGCCACATTGTGAAGTGAATTAAAACATAAGGGCGTACTATGATATCACAATTCCATGCCACATTGTGAAGTGAATTAAAACATAAGGGCGTACTATGATATCACAATTCCATGCCACATTGTGAAGTGAATTAAAACTAAGGCGTTACTATGATATCACAATTCCATGCCACATTGTGAAGTGAATTAAAACATAAGGACGTACTATGATATCACAATTCCATGCCACATTGTGAAGTGAATTAAAACATAAGGGCGTACTATGATATCACAATTCCATGCCACATTGTGAAGTGAATTAAAACATAAGGGCGTACTATGATATCACAATTCCATGCCACAGTGTGTAGTGAATTAAAACATAAGGACGTACTATGATATCACAATTCCATGCCGCAGTGCTATACGCCGGGATCCTTTGCATAAATATGATGATAGACTTTACAATATAACAGCATAACATGTCTTTGGGTAACGATTTTCAGGTGGTAGAAATATAGTTTTAAGATAACAGAGGCAAAGAACAGCTAATCTTTTAACGACTTGATTGCCTACGTAAATATTGCATGATAAACGACTATACTATACATTACTATACTATATATATACTAATACAACTATACTATAACTATACTATACTATATATACTATACTATAATACTTACTACTATACAATACTACTATACTATACTATACTATACTATACTATACTATACATATACATACTATAATACTATACTATACTATACTATACAACTATACTATACTATACTATAACTATACATACTATACTATACTATACTATACTCAACTATACTATACTATACTATACTATACTATACTATACTATACTATACTATACTATACAATACTATACAATACTATACTATACTATACTATACTATACTATACTATACAATACTATACTATACTATACTATACTATACTATACTATACAATACTATACTATACTATACTATACTATACTATACTATACTATACTATACTATACTATACTATACTATACAATACTATACTATACTATACTATACTATACTATACTATACTATACATACATACTATACAATACTATACTATACTATACTATACTATACTATACTATACTATACTATACAATACTATACTATACTATACTATACAATACTATACTATACAATACTATACTATACTATACTATACTATACTATACTATACAATACTATACAATACTATACTATACTATACTATACAATACTATACCTATACTATACAATACTATACTATACAATACTATACTATACTATACAATACTATACTATACTATACAATACTATACTATACTATACTATACTATACTATACTATACTATACTATACTATACTATACTATACTATACTATACTATATTATACTATACATATGTATTTCTTACTTCTTGCACCCATATACACAAATATATAAACATATCAAAATATGGAAGCATAAAACGAGTTTCATATTCTTATATCAGATAAAAACGAGTTAAGATTCTTTTTTATCCAAAAAAAAACCTTAATCGCATATTTGCCTGCTATCTGTGTCAATTTTTTTATTATGCGGGGAAAACACATAACCAATATACACCTTTGAATATTTTAAGCGTGGAAAAAAATAATCCAGTTGTTTCTTTAACAAAATAATATAAGTTTTGAATTTTAATTTTTACCTCCTGTTAACAAATATCTGAACCCAAAATACCACATATTTTGTTGTTAAATGTATTTGCTTATTTCTTCTTGTGAACAATTATTCTCTTAAAGTACAAGTTCAGTATAAATGTTCGACTTTTTGAAACGATACTTATAAATAACAGAAGGCCTCACACAGATCACGTTTTACATACTATTTATTTTATCATTTTGTTTTCATACACTATTTTGTCATAACACTAGAGCTTAAAAATACACTTTAATAGACGATACTTCCATCGATGTGCTTATGTATTAATAATAATTATAGCAAATACTGAAAACCAAGTACATTTGTCATGGAGATATTTACGAAAGGGAGTTATATGTCATCTACACTTCCTTTTGATATATATATTAATGTAGCATATGTCGGATCGGTTATAATGACATATTTTAGAGAAGGCATCGCTCCTGTGTACTGTATCCTTGTTTGGTTTCCATTTATGTCTTCCATATCTCACAAGTATTTGGTGTATTTTATGGTTAATTAGATAATCTTGTTTTATTATAGAATGATATGACATTTAAGCATGTAAATTTAGAGTTTACCGTCGCTGACGCAGTATTTCGTTCATATAAGTTTAAGACAACTTAAGGATGACCTGACTTGACTATTTGAGTTTACCGTCGCTTCGACAGTATTTAGTCAAAAAGCGACGCCCAGCTAATTACAGGTGGAGGAAGACCCCGAATGCATGGAGGCATCCGGGTAGAACCACCGACATACCGCAAGCCAGCTAAAAGGCTTACTTACATGAAAATCCGCAAAAAAAATTGAAGAAAAAAAATCAAGTTAACGAGATAAAGTGGTCGATACTAAATGTAGGCAAAATGATGTAGCCAGGTGTATATCATGTAACTGTAATATCATGTAACTGTAATATGATGTAGCCAGGTGTATATCATGCCACTGTAAGATCATGTAACCGTAAAATCATATAGCCAGGTGTACATCATGTAACTGTAATATCATGTAACTGTTATATGATATAGCCAGGTGTATATCATGTAACTGTAATATGATATAGCCAGGTGTATATCATGTAACAGTAATATCATATAGCCAGTTGTATATCATGTAACTGTAATATCATGTAACTGTAATATGATGTAGCCAGGTGTATATCATGTAACTGTAATATGATGTAGCCAGGTGTATATCATGTAACTGTAATATCATATAGCCAGTTGTATATCATGTAACTGTTGATATCATGTAACTGTAATATGATGTAGCCAGGTGTATATCATGTAACTGTAATATGATGTAGCCAGGTGTATATCATGTAACTGTAATATGATGTAGCCAGGTGTATATCATGTAACTGTAATATCATATAGCCAGGTGTATATCATGTAACTGTAATATCATGTAGCCAGGTGTATATCATGTAACTTTAATATGATGTAGCCAGGTGTATATCATGTAACTGTAATATCATTTAACCTTAATATCATGTAGCCAGATGTATATCATATAACTATAATATCATGTAACCGTAATATGATGTAGCAAGGTGTATATCCTGAAACTGTTAAAACATGTACCGTTATATGATGTAGCCAGATGTATATCATGCAACCGTAATATATGGAATCAAAAATATCACTGGAGGAGAAATTATTTTTAATAGACTGATTTACATGATTGTTTTTATATTTTACTGTCGCTGCGACAGTATTTCAGTCATACATCTTAAAGTTGAAATTAGGCACTCATTGCACTCAGGCGCCCATGTAAAATCAGTGACAAACCGCAATCCTCTTAGAGAAAAAGGGACTCGAACCTACAGTGATAAGGATATCAATGATAGCACGGCAATAAAAAAAACTCTGTTTCTGGTCTCCCGGCCGACCCTTTCTGGCTAGCTGAAGACGCGGGGGGGGGGGGGGATATCATTGCAACTCGAACACGGTGGCCCCTACAATAAGAATGTTATGTAGCATTTGAACACCATTGACTGTCCTACATTGCGATAACCCAGGAATTACATAACAGATATCGGGCATTTAACAACTCTCCTCAAATATGAAAGACATTTAGCATAGTGCAGTTTATCACGAGTATTATTTAATCATTGCATTTTAAAAGATAAACATATATTTTACAGTAACTTCCAGTACTTCAGAGTGTCAACAGCAAACCCTGGAGTTCTCTTTGCCCGCGAAAGCAGCGACGGAAAGGAAAAACAAGTCACCATTCTACGGACACGTGGCTACACATTTCAGCCAGATGAATTTCCCGATACCATAAACCCTGGCGGACAGAGTCTTGCCAGACAGGAGTATTTTTTCAAGTTTGGTAGACCGTTTGTTCGACCCTCCTACCAAAATCTGACTTGTCCATGTCCAGTGCGACGTTAAACAAAGACAGTGTTACCGTGTCTCGTTAGCCAGAAAACTTATTTTTTAAATATCAAGCACAATATCTTCCCTGAATTATTGGGAAATGAATATCGTGAATAGTGTTTTGCATGATGTTTTTTTCCGTGGAGGAAATCATGTAGTTCACATCTTAACTTGTCAGGCTTGACACTTTTACGGCCAATCACAGATAGTAAGTTACTGTATCAATGCATTATAAATACGTTATTAATCTAAATTGAAGTCTGCTTCATAAATGTACTGAAAACTTATCCAAATATTTTAAAGCCAATATTGTTCTGTTTCTGGTGGCATGGCCAAAACAAATTGTTAGTCAGAATATTTAATTTTAGAAATAGCAATGTAATAAAATAGAACATGACTTGTGATGGCATGTTTGTTTGTTGGATTGTTGCCCCATCGACAGTAACTCAGTCATTTGGTTCGTTTGTTTGTTGTTACACATGTGGCATGATACCACACCAAGTCACATTATCCTGACATCGGGCCAACCAGTCTTGGGACTACCCTTATATGCTTATCGAACCCATGACCTCCCGCCCCCGAGGCGGACGCTCTAACTACTCGGCCACCCGGAACGGTACTTGTGATGATAATCTATATTAATATGTACTAAGTATAATGCATTTTTAAACAACTGCAAAACAAAGTTGATACGTTTTGTTAAATACAAGATAATGATTACCGCAAGGGCGACGTATTATTTTTTTTATTGTAACGTCATTAAATTGAAAACAACGTCAAATTATTTTGACGTTACCATTATACCAGCCAACTTTGAAGAGTCATTGAATAAAAAGTACAATAGATATTTCAATTCTGTTTAATGTTTCATATTAAGCAATGCCTAAAATTAACAGAAGTGCCAAAAAAATAAAAAATAAAATCGAAAAAAAAAATGTCATGAAGGCCGGTTTTCCTGGATCCGTGCCTATTTGTTTTCATATTTAACAGTATTTCTTTTATATGCATAAGACATTTAAAATTCAATACATTATACATAATAGTGACGTAAGCTAAATGCAGGTGACGTGACACCCAAATGGCACAGATGCACGCAGGTTAAACCACCGTCCTTGAAAGTTTTAACACAAGAGTGAACAAACAAGGGCTCAAACCCGCAGCATTGGGGTGCTAAATGATAGTTTGTCAACGGCAACAACCAGTGGCCATGAATTACATTAATCAGTTTCGTTATTAAACAGAGATACACGCCATGTATTTGTCAGACGTCATCTTTAACATAGAGGATATGCATTTGTTTGTTTTGAGTGGATATAGAATATATCTCATCGAGAGATTATACAATTTAATATTGTAAAATGTATAATGTGCATCACTTCGAAATAATATACATTCCATATTCACTAAAACATTTTTTATGCTAACTACTGCTAAATATAAGTAAAAAAGTAATTCCGGCAGATCCATATCACTCACACTGTGGGATGTGGATTTTACCTCACTTATAGAACACAGCATTTTATCAGTTGGCATAAAATAAAATAACTATTATCTGATAAAAAAGTGACTTCCTGTTAAGACTTCTTTCAAGAAAAAGGAAGGAAGGGACCTAAGTATGTGTAGGCATCTGACGCAGCCTTGTATTTTAAAAAGCCTATGTCTGTCCGCATTTCCCCGCTATCACCGTGTTTTACAGAGTTTAATATGATGGCCAGTATCAATCGTTTTATGACGTGTTTTTCTATCATAACCTGTAAACGATGTATGACGGTATTTGAATCGAAAATAATTTGAACAAATACTAACTTAAAGGCAAAACGCAAGAAACGGATTAGATAATCCATTAGCAATTAAGTCAATCCAGAATGTATTCTTGGAAATGGTGTCAATTTGATTCCGATACTGCACGTATTCTCCAACGTATTTGACTGGAATGTTTTACCGCGGATGTTAATCAATTTTTGTTTATCATACTTGTATCGCATTCACGAAATGTCTGTAAACTTGACGTGTTAGACAGAAGGTGTTATAGAATAGTTACAAGAAATCCAGTTTAATTTCATGTCCTACCCACGCTATCTCGCTATGTGTTTTGATGTTTGTTTGTTGTTGCTGTTGCTATTTATAACATGTGAATAGATATGCTGCTGTTCGGAGTCATATTGATTGGTATAAACTGTTCCAAAAGACTGAACCTAAAATATGAAAAACAGTTTAATGTAAAGTGCTATATATGTTCTTTTCTGAACTCTTCGTGTTTTAATCGTTGCGAATACTCTGTCGTATAATAACCAATATAATGCTTTCTATATCACGGTGAACTATAAGAAGTTATTTAAACGCATTTAAGAAAAGAGAACTTGTCCAGAATAATAAAATTCAAAAGGCATGTGACAAGTGTACATTTTTGTTTGGGATTGAAATATCAGTAATTTAGTTACTTTCATCTACATCATACACAAATGTATGTAGATGTAACGCACTGCGATATAACGCCGTGGTACATCACACCCTAACACCGAGCTTACCAGTTCTGGAACTCCATGTATGTGCTGATATATACCAGTACAATTTTAATGTCTTTGGTATGTCGCGACCGAGGACTGAACAGCCGAACTCACAGTCATTTGGCGGACTTTCCATCAAATCGGCCGGCGGGACCGGTCCAGATTTCTTTTTTCAATAGCAAGAGAAAATTGAATCAACATCGAGAACTTTTGTATTCAGAACACTGCTCTCTAGCAACCTATTATTTCCGAATGACATTTCGGCTTTCTTTTCTGGCCCATACGTGAGTCCTAGAGCGGTTCTTACATCACAGATTCTCGCAATAAAACTGTGACAAATACTTGTCTTGTTTGATTTGTGACACCTAAACCCAAAACCAACGTGTCGATCTTAAAGTGAGACGATGGATTTACTTCCTTGTCCCTCGCACCAAGATGTGTTATCCATCGAACTACTTATAAATCTTGCACAAGTTTTCAGATAATAGATACTATGTACAACTGAGTGAATAAGTTACAAAACAGAAGATATTTAAAGTATACTGTTGTAAATCTATGTCTATATAACACAGAGTAAAGATGAAACAAACCAATTAGTTAAACACCATCTAGGCCCAATATACGTGTTTACTATTTTATGATGACAGAATAATGTATTATCCTGCTGCTAACTTTATTATGAATTCATTCCATTTTAATTTACACTCCTTATCTAATTTATAAATTTATATCAAGTTGTTTTCGGTGTACGGAGAACAAACGTATATGTTTCGTTTGCGGCCGTCCGTTTCCGGTTATGCACTTACAGAGTATGTTATGACTTATTACGAATATAGATTTGTCCTACAACGATTCAACGATTAAATGGATAGCAAACAAGGGTTTATTTCTATAGTTCAGGATTCAATTTTGTATTTTAAAAACTTACCTAAGCCATTGCTTCTGTTATCACCGAACAATGATCTTGGGTATTGACCAGAGTGGGATAGATTTAGAGGACTCTAAATGGCTTACGAATATTAATGAAAATTTATCTCGATAAAATGATTGAAGAATGTATACAAGAACTTTGGACTTAGATTATGCCTTTGAAAAATATACGTCACAGAAACAAACACACTACACTTATTTTTCAAATAACAACACGTCATGTTCCTCATAGTGACACATATACACACCAAGATCAAAACCACAATACAACAAGCATATAACAGTGTGGCCATACCACGTGGTATATGACGTCATTTAAGCTAACATTTTGCATCGAATCAGAAGAAAAAACTGCTTTAAGTATTTTATTTCTTCGCCTGTTTCAATGAAAATTGTGCCCGACACTTAGGTTCCAGTGGTTCTTTTTGTCAGATGTACAGTTTTCCTAACATTCGGGAAAACCTTCCGAGTTCGTGAAATTTTGTTTGCTAACACGTAAGGCACATCGCTAATAATGTTTTCCCGAATATTTGGATACTAAACATGTGACAAAATAATCACTGGAACCTATGTGTTGGGCACAATTTCCGCTTCGCATGCGCTCTTATCCTATTGAAATGGGCGAAGAAATAAAATATACCTACAACAGTTTACTTTTTCGAATCGATGCAAAATATGCTTTACGCGTTAGCTTAAAATGACGCAATATATCACGTGGTATGGCCACACTGATATAAGTTAATATTTCAATAACCAACAGAAACAGGCTCGAAGTTCAGCAAAAACACTTAGTTTTAAGTAAACTTAAATACTTAGGAGCGAACTTTGTAATTCTTGTTTCTCTAATATGAGTGCCAAATTTTTAATACGAAATTGTCAAGTCTATTGCTAAATTGACATATATATTCTTTTTAAATAATAAGCATATAAGAAATTAAATATATTGGTATTTTTATTTGAAAATAAAAATGATAAAATCCGTCGTTAAGTATTTAAGTATTTTAGCGGTAAGTATTGTGGGTGCAATTCAAGCCTGATCAAAGGATTATAACGTCATAAATTATATCATAGACGTATATAGTCTACACGTGTTTTAAACTTGCCTACTATCTGAAATGGTAAAGAAATCGAAATTACACATTTCCATTTATATACAAATATGGCCAGCAATCGTGAAGGTTCGAAAATCGAATTCGGTTTAATGGCGTTCGGATTTGCAACAGAGAGAGAGTGAGAGCGATCGATATAGCGAAATTCGGTTCAATAGTAGAGGAATTCGGTTTAATCGTGTTCGGAATTGCCACAGAGGTGGATGGGGTTCAAATACGCCATCTGATCTGAGACTTTAACTTTTATTATTTCAACTATTAATTGGTGATTAAAATGTTAACACTAACTTCTCCATATTAAAAGTGTTACTGTATGGCATATGCCCAAGTACAGGTCGGAAGGCTATACGGACAGACTTCATAAAAAAGTGACATTATCAATGTATAAACTTAATAGGAATTGCGTTTTTAAGTTGCTAAGAAATTATTAACGCGTGTTCTAGTTAATAGATTGTCTAATTGGGCCGAATACTATTTTGTCTATAGTGAAACACACTCAGGATATAGAAGTAAGCCGAACACTGTACATATATCATTTGTGTTACATGAACTGAAATGCCTTTAGTAAAGTTTTATTTTAAGTGTTTTCTTTTAAGGCATTTGATTTTGTTTTTCGTGTTAATTTGTGATGAAAAATAATTAAACTAGGTTTTAGAAGAAATATGCGAAATAACATGCAGTCTTTGTATATGTATATGAGTGTTAATTCTTTGGTTAAGCACTGTAACAAACGAAGTAATGTTTTTGATTGCACTATTGTTGTATGGCAAGATGAGTGTTTGTTGCGATTTTATTTCATCTTTTAATGAATGATATTGAACACGATTTTCCCCATTGATTCGCCTCATTAAGAAAAAGGTTACTGCGAAGTACATGTAATCCTGCGATTTTCCGTGATGTATTGCTGAATCAGAGAGTAGGTCTCTCTCTAGCTAAACAGAGAATATGTGATATTTTCTGTTTATAAAACTAGAACAGTCGCCTTCAAAACGTAAGTTTATACAACAGTACGTTAATATGTGTTTTACACATATTCTAAATGCTTTACGTTCAAGGTATTTAAGTACAAAGGTCAAAAAGAGGCCGGTAGATGGTCCAGACCAGCATATACCCCACGTCAAGAGAAAGTGACATTTTTACATTAAAGTTTTCTTCTATTTTTATTAGAATGCATTTCTTGACATGCCATTTAGTAAATGGTATATAGTCATATCTTTGAAAAAAATGCAGTTATGTATAAATTAATTGCAATCCTAAATAATAAAAAAGTACAATATAAGATAATAATGTAGGATGTATTTACATCGTTTTATCTAGGAAATGAAACCTTGTATATCACGTGAGTATAACTTTATTTAACCATGCGTATATGTATACGGGTTCATCCTTAAGTTGACCTCCGTGACCGAGAGGGTAAAGTCGCTGACTTTAACACTCTCTCAGCCCCTCACCACGTGGGTTCGAATCCCGGCAGGGTCATTCGGAGTTTCATCCAGCTGTTCTACCCGGATGCCTCCGTGCATTCGGGGTCTTCCTCCACCCGTAATTAGCTGGATGTCGCTATATGACTGAAATAGTCGAAGCGACGGTTAACTCAAATAGTCAAGTCAAGTCATCCTTAAGTTGTCCTAAATCGTCATTTTATTTGGTTTGTAAGAGGGATATTATTATTATTGGTGGCTGTTTCTTGCTGCTGCTTTTCGTAATTGTGTAAATAATCATTTAAACGATTTAAACGTGAACCACATTTATTACAGGCAAATAATGTGTCGATACAATGTAAATATTTGCGGTATGTATAAATGATTACGAAATTAAAAAGCGCATACAATACCACGTGACCGTAACATCACCAAAGGCATCGAAACCATGACAAAACTGTCAACATTGGCTCCACTTGAAAAATGAAAATTACTAATATTTCTTTCCAAACCTTCTGATGATGCAAGCCTTATTGAACTTTAATAAATGTTTGTATCTCTATGTAGATGAAACTGCAAATTTATATGAATCAGCGAAGTATCTACAAAACGCATAAACTTACACGAAGTATGGAAACCTATCGCTATTACCTCAAAAGCTAAAGTTTTACTATTCTACAAAGGTAGGATAACAAATCATGAGTTTTTCTAAGGATAAATTAGACACTGTAAACAAATACAAATATCTTCGTGTTTTTTTCCCATTAAAACTGGAAATATGTTAAAATCAAGGATTTCATTGCTTATCAGGCTACCAAAGCTATGTTCTTTTTTTTTATTAAATAGAGCCAAACATTTATGCTTTAGTATTGATTTTACAGATCGATCTATCAAACCAATGTTGTTATATTGTGAAATTTGGGGCATGGAAATTATAACAATTTAGAAAAAGTTCAATTTATTTTAAAGAATGTTTAAATACAAACAATAGTACTCCAAATAGTATTATGTACGGAGAAACAAGTGTTAAATTACTACAAATAAGTATGAATTCAAGTAAATTAAACATTTGGTCTAAACTCAATATTCATCTAATTCCAAGCTAAAAGTTTCCATTTATAATATATTGTTCAGTAAATTAATTTATCGATCAAATATAAGAATTACAAAATTTAAATCGGTTTAACATATAGAAATATTCTCATCTAATGTTGACTAATTAATATATGCGAATTTTAAAACTTTCCGTAATTTGAGATTCGATGGCTTATTTTTTTTTTTCAAAATTAACAGATCTATTTTTAGATGAATGGTTTTCATCAATAAATAAATCAAGAAAATATACTTGCTACAGATTGTTGATGGGCAACAAGTGGAACTGGGGATTATCTTATTAAAATATTATTTATTCACTCTTAAATGACAGAAAACGTCTCATAAGCAAAGAGTTTTATAGATTTCCAAATATATCACTTTTCAAACATTTGATGAATCATAATCCAGAGAAGGGAATTGAATATGGTAAATCGTGTTAATGTATTAAACAAATCATTTTACGGTTAAGTCAACAGTATGCCTACTCCTTTCTTCTTGTGACTCATTCTGTATTGAAAAGTAGTTTATTTATGACATTGTCATTTATGACAACCTCATTCTATTCTTGAAAGAAAAATGTATTTTTGCATTCAAATTTTATGATATGAGACATGAGGATTGGGGAAAAAATGAACTTGAAACCTATTTTTTCCATTGTTTTCTGTCCAAATTTTGACACTGTTATTATTTACTCCCTCAACCAAGGTACGTATAAACATTTTTGCATCATTCACGCCTTATTAGCACCACTACCAAACAACTACTTCTAAATGGCCAACCTGTAACTTCGTAAATCTGTAATGGTACGTATAACACAGACGACAAACTGTACAATTTATTGATGCAAACTTAACAATCTCTTGTCGAATCAAATGTTAACACATTAATTATGTTCATGTGTACGTAAATCAAATATGTTACACAATGATACTTAATAGCGTCATCAACACCCCTACCATAATTTAACGGATGGTGGACCATGCATACGATACGCGAACATACGTAAATCACGTGATCATGGAAATAGCATGATTAAATAATCGAATTCCTATGTTGTATAGCTTCATACACACATTTACTAAGTTTATATACTAGTGTAGTAGAATAACATAATTATTATATATTAGAAGGGAATATTAACTAAATAATCGGATGTTTTATGCAGTAACTCGTTTTATTTTATGCAAACTGATAAAATACATGTACTGTGTTCTATCAGTGAGATGAAATCAATATCTCTCAGTGTGAGTGATAAAGATCTGCCGGAACTACTTTTTCTACTTATAAAAGATATGTAATAACACTAAGCAGAAAGTAAAAAAAAATTTAAAAAAATTGGTGAATATGGAATGTCTTATCGCGAAGAGATACAATTATCACATTTTGACTAGCACTACGTGCTCTTGAAAAAAAATGTTTTATTCCCGATAAGATATATTACATATCCATTCGAAATTTTACGTCTATATTTACGTGTTGTTTTTTTTGTTGTTGTTTTTTTGTGTGTTTTTTTTTTTTTTTTTTTTTTTTTTTTTATTTATATCTTAATATTCAGGACAGACTATTATAAATTTTTTAAGGTTATCTCGAAATCTTGCTTAAGCTGTTCGCTCTGATTTTACCTGATAAAAATCTAAACATTGTTCTGCTCCAATGTCTATTTTAAAAATGATATAGGTTATTAATCATACTGTCATACGAATTTTGTTTATGTACATCTATCCTCCTTGATTTAAAATAAAACATGAAAATTATTCAGATGTCAGGGTAATGTGACTGGGTGTGGTATGCTACATGTGTAGGGCGTGACACTGCAGTGTGACAGCACTATCTCTGTCTCACGTGGACATCGTCTCTAAATGACTAAATTAATGTCAGTGGGCGTTAGACCAAATAACATTTCAAACTGAAACGCATATTTTACTTGTATCGTTTTTATCCGGATCCGTCAGATTTCATGCAAGTAAGCTGTGTGTATAATTTTTAAAGACAAAACTACACCATTGTTTTAATACCTGCAAATCTATAAATAAGTAAATGATTTCCCAATTTCCCATAAATTCCAATGTTATTTGTTTGAATGACGCATCTATTGGAGGCTATACAGTAGTCTTCACGTACATGTACATGTAGTTACAAGTGTGGTGTATGGCTTATTGAATGATATACAGTGAAGCTAACTGTTTTGTATCTCTTTTTACAACTATCCTTTCTTCAAAAGGCGGCCTATGATGTCTACATCAATCATTTTCTTTTTCCTTGTTTTACTTTATAATTATGCTGTCTGCTATTATTATATGATTTATATTGCTGTGCCTCATTGACTATTGTGCGTACTTGATTTTGAATATATACGTCAAATAATATTACATGTATATTTTTACTATACACTTTATAGAAAACATCTACATCCTTGTAAGATTTCTGTCATAAATGTTGACGTCTCACTCTCCTTTTTCCGGTACAGTTGCACTCACAATATGCCCGACATCCGCGATGAAGGTGCGGGGTTCAGAGAACGTAAACAAATAAATATGTTTCCATGAAGTTGAATTACTTTTTCAAGACGTTCCACTGCCAATATTCACAAAGTAAATAATATTTATCAAATAATGCCTACATCTACACATTAGAAAAGCATTGGGAGTAATATGTTCAGAATATTTGATTAACTTATAGTATTTACGTCGCCATTCGCTGATAAGGCATTCTGGGAGATGAGCGTCAATACAAAATCATAATATCATATCAGTGTCTGAATTATGAAAATGAAATATATATATATATATACATATATATGAGAGAGAGAGAGAGATTTAATTTCAAATAAAGAAAGTTCATCGGTTTATAAAAAATAAGGGCTAATCCGAAATACTTAAGCAATCTCGTTGGATCCCTGTGTCATTGAGACACCGACGGACCTTCATAATTTGCAATTAAATCCTTATTTTGATATTCGTTTTATTCTATTTTCATAATCCAAGAGGAACAAAAGTAATAGGAGAAAGTGTATTTAATTGCTCTATTGATTATGCGTCAGTTACAGTTGCAGATTGAGCTGCTGACTGACTTTTGGTATGGTCGGAGAAAATAACCGCACAATAATATACGCTCAAAGCAAACTCCACCATATATATTTCTTTCCTATTTTCTCGCATGTTTTTAATTCTCACGAAGCTAACTGTTTCAGTCGTTTAAATATTTTCAAATATTGAGAAGTTTAAGAATTAAATTGTTTTAATTTATCAGAAAAAAATTGACAAGGATAGGTCGCATAACAGGCTAATGTAGTTCATCGTGTCTACACCTTCTTACATTGCTAATCACAGCATTATTGCAGTTGAAATGTTTATATAGATATATCTTTTATTTGCTTCATCACTTCAAAGTACCTTGTTAATGATTACATTTTCGAGATATAAAACTGTAAATTTACATTTAATTATTTATCCTCTTTTTGATTTTAAACACCATCCGTCATTAACACTCATGGCACTAGGCTTTGTTTGTGGCCACTGTAATGTGAATCTAAAGAGCTGTTGGTTTTAGGATCGGACATTTAAATGGAGAACTTAAGAAGATGTTCATGTTGAACACTAAAACACCTTAAATGCGTATATTGACAGATTGACAGGCACTATGCTATGCTAAGCCATGCCATGCCATACCATGTTATTACAGTTTTTCATCCTATACACAATGATAAAAATTACAGTATCATCACTTGATCGTTGTGAAGAAGTATAAACGAAATTCGTTTATGAAAATACAGAAACAATTTGTATGTATATTATGAATACACAGACTGTCAGATATGGAAGATGGACATATTAAAATGAATATGATATAGAAATAAATTGCTCAGTGACCATTGTAATACTGCAGTAATAAACGAAATATAAGAAATGAAACATTAAAACATAAACCATGTTTAAGTAGTTAATCCGTTGAAATAATAAAGTTGTAAGATAACAACATGTAAAAAAAGATTTGTATAATATTGAAAACACAATGACTACATGTAAACTTAAATGTTACACAGCTAGTCATTGTGACAGCGGAATATCTATATGACAAAGCTTCATTTATAGCTTTGCCAGGATTTAGAATAATATTTCTAATTGTTGAAGACATTGATTAAAAACATTTGATCATATTTGTGTGTCAAAAGTGAAACGTAAAAATATGTATGTATTACAACTGCAATCTTCAGTACATTGAAGAAAATAAAGATGTATGTTATAACAGAAAATTGAAGTCCTTATTCGAAATGTTAAACACATTTTATAAGTAAACATTTTCCTATTCTTATTACCATCCCTTCACAGTGTTTGCAACACGATGTAGAGACAACAAGTTACTTCAAGACAAAGGCAACCGTTGGATATCGGTAAATTAACGATAAGCACGAGCTATATATCCGTCTCTCTAATGCATTCTCCATCCCGATACACGGTAGAAAATCGGCCGCACTGCGAGAGGCTGGCAGAATCGCTGTGGAGTCTTTTCAGCGGCTCACGGACTTTCACGGAGGCTTCGCGGTGCGGCTTTTCATTTTATACATTGTGTAGCGCAGTCTATTGCGGAGAGGACAAGCTTCGGATACCAGTATTGTTCAATAGTTTGTCAAGTAAGGAATGACATTAATGGATCGTTTTGTAAAATTGAAAAATTGATAGAACATTTTACAACGAACTGTGTTAAACGTTGGAGGATATTTCGCATTTTTGACTTTTCATGACCGTAGAGAAAACGGTATGAATTATTTTAATTGCCAAAAAAAACATACAAAAACTGTACACATGCCTAAGTAATTATTTTAATAAGTTTTATAAGGAATTGGATATTATTTTATCATCGGCAATATTGATTGATGAACACAAACTATTAAATATTTATAACAACTTTGAAATTTGTTTATGAATTTTAACTTCCAGTGCGACAGACATTATATTTATTTAGAAATCCATAGATCATTTTAGAGGCAAAGTTCCGTTGCTTGTTAGTATACAGTAAATCATTTTGGTTTACAATACTCAACTAATACGTCAATAGGATAAAATGGCGTCTAATTAGTGCCGCCGACAAAAAGCTTCGTGAAACCATAAGATAATAAGTAAACTGATATTGCTTCATTTTGCCGTACTATGATACACGCAAGGCTTGACGCTGAATACATTGATCAATATATGACGTCTCATTTTAACGTCAGATTCTTCCCTATACAAATTATAATATGACTGTCTTTTCAAGATTTGCTTAGTGAGGCTTAGAGTAGCTTTTCTGCTATATTGTGTTAAAATGGAGCTCTCTAACATTAACTGTGATGTCAATATTACGTCCATCTTGCAAGCGATCGACCATCTACCGGACGATGATATTCAAAAAACTGAAATAATAATGGCGATCAAAGAGGCATGCAATCCGTCACAAAATACGTTGATCGATGCTCATGAAAACTTATGGCGGGATTACCCAACGTATATGGAAGCGAACAGATTTCTGAGAATTTATGTTCCACCCGTGTTACTTGTGCTTGGAACTTTTGGGAATTTATTTTCTTTCATTATTTTAGCCAAGAACATGTTGAAGGTAAGCACTTATAGTTACCTTGCTGTTTTAGCTATCATGGACTTGTTAGTTTTGTATGTTGGACTACTGCGTATGTGGGTCGGGAACTTTTCTGTCGATGTTCAGCACACTTCAGATGCAATGTGCAAGCTTGTGAACTTTCTTGGGTACGTCGGCAGTGACACTTCAGTCTGGTTGATCATAGCGGTTACTGTTGAACGTTTTATAGCCGTGAATTTCCCACTACGTGCGCCGCGTATGTGCAACGCGCATCGTGCAAGGTATGTCATTCTCGGAGTCATTCTGATCATTTGTTCAACAAATGCTCACATAATTTGGACAGTTGAACTCCAGCAAGATCCTGGACTAGAAAACAAGACAATGAGATGCGAAGCGAGCGTCAATCATCGAGTCCTCGTGCAGGATGTTTGGCCCTGGGTGGACGCCGCCATATATTCTTTCGTACCTTTTGTGATAATCACAATTCTGAATGTATTGATAATTCGACAGGTTTTACGAGCTCGAAAGAGACGCACGCAACTGCAACATATAGAACTGTCGTCCAAGTCAAATGGATTTGTTCACCATGGGCGTGGGAAACGTATAAATGAAAGCAGCAAAAAGCTAACTTGCATGCTTTTAGTAGTGTCCTTTACTTTCCTGCTGACGACACTGCCGATGAACCTTCATCAGATAGTTCAAGCCTTCTCTGGACATGACAAGGGTGAAATTAAAACAAACAGGTTTTATGAGAGATATGTCCAATTTACTCTTGGCCGGACAATAGTCGAGACGTTAATGTATGTAAATCACAGTATTAACTTTTTCCTGTATTGTGCCACTGGCCGAAAGTTTAGACGAGAATTTCGTTTGATGGTGTGCCTTTGCTGTGAAGGCAGAGTTAGAGATTTCTTCACGGTGAATAAGAAACGAACCTTGTATACGAACAGCTTAAGACTGACTCGAATGAATTCCTCGAGTCCTAGAACCATGATGACAGAATGTGATAAAAGAACATTTGTGGGCCGTAGCAGTTGTTAGAAACATTTCTATACTCATTACTATTCAAAGTTTGCTATTTCTCGAAATATCCTTCTAGTTCTTTTTACCTTTAAGGTGAAACGTATGTTGTTCTTTATTCATTTGTTGATGAGTTACAGAAATTATTTTGTTTGACGTTACTTTTAACTTTTGATTACAGTAAATATAGCCAAAGAGCTTATTTCACAATGATGTAGAATAATTCGTGTTAAGCAAACTTTAAATAGTTTATTTTGCTAGATAAAATGATATTCTGATAATTTGCTTTGTTTAGGTTTTATGTGTTTGTAAAGATTTGAGTATGCATAAGTATTTTCAATGTTAAATATTTTTACAAATAATGAATTAGAAAAAGTTTGAGTCCTTGTGTATAATTTTGTATAGTGTTGATTATCTCCAGTATCGTGGATTATCTGTTACATACCGTATAAACCAGTATTGATATAAATATTAGATTTAATTCTCAAGATAGCGAACAAAGACTGTAAATTTATTGTTCGTATTGAATGTTAAATTGTAGTTTGAGCTTTTGAAAACTAGATTGATATCATAGAGGTATATACTGAAATCAGTGTTATGCTTTAATCGAGCTATATTTCAAGCTTTGCATAATATAAAATAATTCTTTTATCCACAATGCTATCATTCCATTTAACAAGTTTGTCAGATTTGTTCTTAATTTAATGATGTTGGATTTTAAATAATATATAAATATGTATATAAAAAGTAGTTGCTTGGCGTATTCTTTCCAACACTTCAAAATATGCCTATCTTGTATTAAAAGAACAGAAGCGTGAGCGATTTTATTTGAAAATAAAATCAGAAATTGACTTTGACAATTACAGCCCATTATGTAGTTATTACAATATGAAGGACAAACAGGTAAGTTAGCAAGTTTATGGTCGTCACGGTAGATATACTACCCAATGTTTGCTAAGCACCACATATCATGTGTCATTGTGAAATTGAAAGGGACATAACTTCTGTTATACTGTCCATATGTCTTGAAGTTAACACCCTCCTGATTTAATGCAAACGTCTCAAAATTTAAGATCTTAATTTTGAGATTTCAAAACAACAACAAAACAGCAAAACGCTATCTATTCAAAACATACAACATCTTCCACAAAATTTTCAATTTACACCCTCTTATTCAAATTTCACTATTATCCAAAATACATGTATAAAGTTGTATTTTCAACTAATAATGTTATTGTGGAATTGTAACGTCATTTGTTGAAATCAATATGACAATCTTGATTCTAACCAAATAAAAGACGCAATTACTAATAAAAAATACTGTAATAAATGTTCTACAGCTTCATTTCTTCTGTCCATATTAGTACAAAAATAATACTTCCAAGTAAAGGATTGAAAAGTTTTTCTTTGCTGGGTATACTATTGGTGTATTGCTAACTTTGAATATAATAATACGTATGACGGGGTTTACATTAAATTATGTTAAACCCTGATCTCATACATTTAAATTGTGTTAAACCCTGATCCAATACATTTAAATTGTGTTAAACCCTGATCCCATACATTTAAATTGTGTTAAACCCTGATCCAATATATTCCTAGCTGGATACACGGGGTTCTCCTCCACCTGTTGTTAACAATAGGAGGCACAGCGTCGGTAACTCTAGCACAACAATATATTGTTATTAAATACACATGTGTGTCTTTTTATTTTAATTATTCTTAATTAAGGCCTTGTAATATTATATACGGCATCTCTTCTCCGGTTCGAGAAGATTATACCAAGTCAGTGTAATTCATACACGAAAGAAATTTGATCTCCAGTCTGACCCGTCGTCCCTGCCTGTTTGGCGTGATTTTCTGTTTCTTAATATATAAACACAGTATATCATCACCTTCTTCGTCATAATTTTTATAATCATCGACAACAACATCATCATCAGTCAGTCAGAAATGTAATTTAAAAAGCGGATCCGCTGTCGGTGATATAGGGGGCCAAGGTAGCAAAAAAAAATATATATCTAAACAACGGAACGCTTTGTTGTCGTCACTCCACGTTTCCAATATTTTGTTTCACTAAGATTCAATGAGTAATGCGTTTTGGATCCAATATGTGTCTAAAATCAGTGTTTGCTCAGTTAAAATACATTTATTTTCTCTTATTCAAGCTTAAATTTAAATCATTTCTGAAGATAATCTCCTGAGAAAAAAAAAAAGTGAAACACAATGAAGTGTCATTTATATTCAAACCAATTCAATTTCTCTGCGATTGTTTGAAATAAACGTATTGCTCTGAGACTGAAAGCTTAATTACCCAAACGATCGTGATAGCTCCTTTCGTAAAGTATTACTTGATTTTTAAAGACAACCCTTCAATTAGAAGTCGTTAAATGGAATTTTGTTTCTTCTAACATGTTTTACTAGGTTGGTTACAATAAACTATCTGATGGACGCTATATTGCTACATGCAACTATCAATTAAGCAGTCACACGTTGTTTAAGTTGGCAAGTTTACCGAGATTAGATTTGACAACGATTTTCTTTTGATTTTTCATCAGCTTATCAAAATCCAGGCATGGCATAATGGCATGCAATTGAAATTTAGTCGAGGGTCACAAAAAATATGGTCAATTCAGAATAATGTTGTTGTCGTTGTTGTTGTTTATTCAAGTTTGAGAGCAAATCGGAAACATTCAACTTTCCTTTATATAAAAGAGTATAGACACATATTATCCTCATGACCAAGGACCCTTCGGAGGAGCGTAGCCATTTTTGGAACATTATTTGCATTTCAATTCTGAAGAGAGTGCTTTTCTAACTTCACGATTTGGTCGCCTTCACCAGATATAATTTGGCAAAAATGCAGCGATCTATATTTTTCGAAAATAAACAAATAAACTATATCACTGCGAAGAAGGTCCAAACTGGAAAGTGACCGTCCGATCGAGGTTACATCTAATCTTTTATGTAACCAATTGTTATATATGTTCTATGCACGGATCGTCCAGTCTGATATCCAATTAACATGGCTTTGGCGTTGAATTCTAATATCATCGGCCACAGAACAGTGATATATATTTTTTTTAAATATTGCAAATATGATATAAAAATCAATTGTGATAAATAAAATTAGCGGTTAACATGTATATAAAATTGATATCACTGGTTCTGACCATGTATTCAGGTTTTACCTCCTGCAGATTTTCTGTACTCAGTATTATCATATTGGAAGGTGTTCATTACCATCACATAGTCGCTATTTTAAGTTTGTCATACTTCTCAAAGCGTCAATAAAAAAAGTTAATAATAAAAGTTATGTTTATACATTTTCATTCAAACTATCTTCCGTAGGGTGAAAATTACTGTAAACTGAAAGATAACAATTCAGTAATATAAAGTTCAATGTCCTCTGCATAATGTCTCTTGTCTAATCTGCATAATATTTCTTGAAATACTTCTGAAAAGGTCTAAAATAGCATGGAAACGTTGAATTGATGTCTTTAGAGTTCATCCTGGGAAAAAATCCCCCTCCCCTCGCCAAGCCCGGGTTACACATCATTTCTGTTTCCTACCTTTCTGAATGTGAAAGTTAAAAACTTGTAAATTAGAAATTCCTCACCACAATGACACTTCCTGTATTAATTCGGGAAATGTCATCATGCTGAGGAATGTTTAACTTACAATTTTACATTTACTTTATGAAAAAAAATCTTATTATAGCCAAAAACAGCTTGAATCATATGGTTATAAATTCATATTTTGCCCATGCACAACCAGTAACAATCAGCAGAAGACGATATAAAGGTACTTAATCCATTACTTAACCTACAATTTCATCCCACCATTGAAGGCGAATCACACTCGAAGGGCAGTCAGTTTACAAACGTGTCCATATTTCTGTGTCTACTCATATCACCTGCGTGCGGTAAAGGTAGAAAATGCATTTTTTTCGAAGTGTTCACGCGGGTAGTGCGCAGGTGCTACATGGGTGCACAAGTCTTCGCGAGTAAGGTGCCTATAACATTTATGTGCCTGTAACATTTATGATCACGTACGAAGTGCGGGCGTAGAGCTTGCATAATACATGGTGCAACTTGGGTGGCACAAATGTGTTTTGTGGGTGCCAAATGAGTGGCGCAAATGTGCTACAAACAACTAAAAAAATTATGTGAGTCGCCCCACCCCACCCAAAATACAAAAAAGGATAGTAATAATCACACACCAAAGATTTTTTTTTCACCACCATGTAAGTAAATGAAAGCTACGATTAGCCAATTTGTTTGAGGTTATTTGCGTAGTGCGTACGGGCCAACAGCGGAGGGCAACGTACAACCCCAGAATTTCTACTGGACGCTTAGCTACGCTAACATGAACGCGGGTCAGACGAGACCATGACATCAATGACCAAAAACACATCACATAATTGCGTTGTAATTATAAAATAAAACAGTTACGTGCATTTATCACAGCATATATACATTGGATTACAAAGGTTATAAAGTATATAAATCAATGTGAAAAGACATTAAATCGGGGACCATATCAAGCAAGCTAACACTAACGGCAGTTTTAGCAGGGAAACTTTCAGCCACGTCATTTCTATTTATGGCTAGGCTAATTGCTCACAAACATAACCACAAAAAACATGTTCTTTTGTGTAAATTTCACTAATTGACTACGTATCATTGTATAGCAGCTAGTTGATAGCCTGAACTACTGTTTAGTAACAATTTTTTTTACACTTGAACGGCCCATAGATTGTCCCATTTTCGTTTAAAGTTTTTAAAATATATATTACACAGTATAGTCTGAGTCAAATGGAATGATTGAACATTTATTCGAATTTCTGTTTCATATAAGGTCTATTTTTTAAAATAACAAACAGTTCGCGAAGTGTTTTGCAATGGTTAATAAGACATAGCTTTTAGTATGAGTCTCCAAATGCTACTTTGTTCAGTTATATTTTTTTATTCTTCTCGAAGGGTGATCATATAGTTTCCGCTTTGTCCGTCCGTTGTCCGTCCATCTGTCAGTCTATCAATCCATCTGTCCATCCGTCATACTTTTTGTCCAAAACATAACTCAAATAGTATAAAATCCATTACTTGGAAGCTTCATATGTGGGTAGAAGTGCAGTGCTTAAAAACCATAGCATTGCACATCATTCTTTTTGAGTTATTGAACTTTGTTAATTTTCGTCATTTGTAAAATAATATGTTCAACACGCAAACAACGACTCGGAAAGCAACGTTCGATAAATAAGCAAGATTCCAAAAAATAAGCGTGGCATATAAGGAAATAATATTAAAGTCACAGATGTAGCTTTTAATTTCAAAATCGTTGATTAAATTAACGAAAGTTTTACTTGGTTAAATAAAGTAAAATTAAATTCTGTAATAAACTCCATTAATAAATAATTATTTCATTTACGGAAAAGCAGCAAGCATTGATTGATGAATGTTTCTTAAAGGAAATTTAAATTAAATGTTACTTTGTTTTCTGATATAAAAGCGATCTCCTTTGAACCACTGATCATATATTTGTTTAATCAATTTTCCAGAAAACATATATTTTGAACACAAAGGAGACACATTGCTTTGCATAGCATCGGACGCGCTTATGTCTTATTTGCAAATATTGATAACGGACATTCGGCTTCAGTGCAAAATGAATGATGCATTACTTTCAAGATACAAACAGACCCAAATTAGACCAAGACTTGAGTGAATTGGCGATTAAAAACATATCTACTCTGGCAGAGATTCGTTTTCAACCTAATTTAAATGTGGCAATTGTATTAGTCTGATACAAAGCCGGAGTATGCCGTATATATTTGCAGATACACAGTGGTCTAAAATAACTTTCCGTCTTTGCTTGTAATCCTCATTTTCATATAAACTTGATTTGTTCGTTTCGCTTTAGTACGTTTTCTTAACTTTAAAGTCTTCAAACGTTCGATCGAAATTTCCACGTCTTAATATAGATAAAACAAAAACTGTTATCTTATATTTCTTTCGGTTGCTTGGAGATATGTTCTAGTTATAAAATATTCAGAAGTAAAATGTAATGCAGTGGTAAATGTTAATTATATCTGCTTTTCGATCCGTATTTTATAGAAATATTCCGAGAGGCGCTATTAGTATCGAATCGGTTTTAAAACATACTATAAACATTAACTAACTTGAATATACAAGCTGCGAAGGATCATTTGCATTACAAAGAATTAGATAATTATTTTTATCAATATTTTAACTGTAGTATACATATACAGCTCCGTATATACTCAAAGGAAAATGAAACGCAGGGTAACTAGAATCTGTAGAAGCCAGACTCAAGTTCGTATCTCCTAACCATGCAATAAACCTCTTATGATACAACCCATCCAATTATGAAGCATTTATTTTGTTTGAAAAAAAATCTTCATCAAAATAATTTAAACTGTAATACCGTCGAATATTACCTATTTAAAACTGACACAAAAGTTTACCCTGCATTTCTTTTTCCTTTGAGTATATTTTCATCACATGAGCACAGCATATATTCAGAAGAATTGGACATTATCAAAACGAGCGTTATTCTTAATTGAAGAAATAACTGACACGGTGCCGCACGTAAACCACTATACACTGCAGTGTTTTATTTTTAATACACAGCATCATGTTAATGTGTAAATCA
This sequence comes from Solen grandis, assembly GCA_021229015.1. Lineage (NCBI taxonomy): Eukaryota > Metazoa > Mollusca > Bivalvia > Adapedonta > Solenidae > Solen > Solen grandis. Next base: position 17,285 of record JAIFHC010000387.1, on the reverse strand, counting down.
TATACACTGCAGTGTTTTATTTTTAATACACACATCATGTTAATGTGTAAATCATTATCACTGCAGTGTTTTATTTTTAATACACACATCATGTTAATGTGTAAATCATTATACACTGCAGTGTTTTATTTTTAATACACAGCATCATGTTAATGTGTAAATCACTATACACTGCAGTGTTTTATTTTTAATACACAGCATCATGTTAATGTGTAAATCACTATACACTGCAGTGTTTTATTTTTAATACACAGCATCATGTTAATGTGTAAATCATTATACACTGCAGTGTTTTATTTTTAATACACAGCATCATGTTAATGCATTAGATAACATTTGTTATAACCCTAAAACTGAAAGTCTTGCTTTACAATGGAATATCGAGAATTACACAAAGTTATAGGGTAAACCGGTATTACTATTATTTTGTTGTATTTGCAAAAAACATTATTTTGATATTTCAACGCAAAGAAAAACACTGTTTTTGAACTTCGTTACATGATGCCATTAAAATAAACCCATTGTAACTTAGCCCGAAGTCACTCCTGAATAACAATATGTATTGCAACGTTGAAAAATATACCCCTTGTAACTTAATCTGAAGGCAATCGTAAAATGTATCTTTTAATTCAAAACTTTTACCCGGTATAGGAAGGAGCAAAAAAACATGCTATTATGGTGTTGTCTGGGATTATAGTGGTTTCAATAGAGTGGTATTTAGTATCGCATTTGTTTATTGTCTGAAATTTACTTTAAGGTAACCCATCTCTCATTTAGTTACAATCATTGTCCTTTACTTCAGTGCAAATGTAAGCATCCATTGACTTGGAGTTATAAGTTATTTTACTCAAAGTCTATAAAGGCTTGTATTTACTATACAAATCCCATGATCAATTGATTGACCATGATCACAATTTAATGATGGATGTACCACCTTAAGTAAGACAGAAGTGAGATAGTTTGAAGCTGAATGATATACCCATTGTGACGATACATAACTAACAGAAATAATAATAATATGTCAAAAAATAATTACCAGGATTATAATTGTTTATTTAATATTTTTATAATTGATGTGATAAGATCTAGCATCATGTTAACATCATGTAAAATCGCAACATCTCTGACATTAAAATGGCTCTTATTCCAACATCAATATACTTTTATTGAAGTAACACCCATTAATAAACTCTTCAATAAGGTCCATTTTTAAATGAAATTAAATATCTAGTTATTCTCATTACAGAGAAAAGAATGGTGCAATGTGGTCTTAAATGTTAACGGTTACTAAGTGCCAAGTAAGCTTGGTAAACTTTGAGCTTCCGGTGGCTTCTGCTTCCTTTGACTTCTTAACCAAATAGTTTATTTTTTATATATTTTGGATAATTACAGAACGTGTGCATTATGTGCAACTTGTATGCACAAAACAGCACTAAAACACAATCTACGTAGCCTAAGATGATACTGCATCACCCGTGTTCCATTCATAAGTAGGTACATTTGCCAGACGACAACAAAATCAATAAGTAAATGATTCGGGATAGTATTAATTAAGTATGGTTTTAATAAATGGCGATCTGCGAGTGCAGCTATAATTCAGACGTTACTGACGATGAACCAAACAAGGAGATAATTATTTGTATCTCGTCATTACGAGGCTCTGCTAGAAGCTTGTTAGGCTAATGTAAGCATTCCATGATGGTGATCATATCTATACGTGCTGATATAAACACTGCTCAATGAAGGCACGCTGGGGCTTGTAACACAAAATGCTGAAGCTTAGTTTGTCCCATTTATGACTTCCCTTTATCTGGAGGGGCATTATGAGAAGAGCTCGCAACGTATCTTTTTATGCACGCGAACTAGTTTTGTATAATACACTTATTCCTGACAACTTCCTGATCGAATCCAGGAGATTTAGCTGTGCAATTACATTAGAGCAATAAAAGGGAATAACTCACAAATTAATCGAACGACCATTGGTTTGCAGATAAAAGAATATACACAAAAATGACGCGTTCAATGATGGAACAGGTTTGATAGTCATCGCAATGAAATCACTGAAACGGATTGAGACATCTCACAATTGGAAAAATATTAGATCTATTTAATGATTATAACAGTAGCAAACAGTGTGTCTTTTAGACTTGACTTGACTTGACTATTTGAATTTACCGTCGCTTCGACAGTATTTCAGTCATATTCAGCGACGTCCAGCTAATCACAGGTGGAGGAAAACCCCGGATGCACTGAGGCATCCAGGTAGAACCGCCGACCTACCGCAAGCCAGCTGGAAGGCTTCCTAACATGTGTCTCTTAGAATAAATAAACACGAATTCATAAAATGAACAATAACTCCAAACATCAGTTCCAAAATGTCTCCATGCCACGTGGTAGATTTTAGCCTCACACACGTGATATAGTGTTCGAAAATTGAAACTGAAACGTTTGCATAAACTTGTATATGTGTTGATATTTGATCACAAAATAAGCAATACAACTATAGGTGTACACATATGCTTGTATTTATCTTAATGTATTATTTCTTCATGAAATACAGTTTGTTTGGCATATACATGTACGTATGGTGTGACCATTATAAAGTGAACATTTGATTACTTGGAAATAATTGATATTGTCAGGGAAGGAGCTCATCCCACCATTACTACTTGCATTTCTGAAGGAAATGGTGCAATTGATTAAAGGGAAGTCTTAGCACAACACCATGAACACATGTTAGTGGGTTTTTAATGTTAAAAATGCAAGCGAATGCAAATGTGCTGCAAATGATGTTAGTTTTAATGCTAAATGACTAGACTTGACTATTTTAGTTACCGTCGCTTCGACAGTATTTCAATCATATAGCGACGTCCAGCTAATTACAGGTGGAGGAAGACCCCGAATGCATGGAGGCATTCGGGTAGAACCACCGACCTACCGCAAGCCAGCTGGAAGGCTTCCTCACATGAAAATCCGAATGACCCTTCCGGGATTCGAACCAATGCGGTGAGGGGCTGAGTGAATGCGAATGAATGAATGAATGTACTGTGAATGTACTCGAAATACATATCAACGATTAATGGCTTCTAATATAGGTTAAAAAGTAAGATTATAAGTCGCTGACCGTGGCGAACTTTTAGTCTCATGTCCATCTCATAAAGAGACAATAATTGTATACTCATGTCCAATCGCCAGACATGAGCTATCGTAAGACAAGGTCCTAACAAATTTACAGCACTAAAGTCCTCCACCGGTCTTTAAGTACCGGAAAGAGATGTCGGGAGGGTCGGCACTGACCGTTCACGTGTGAGTCTAAACAGACAGACGCATAAAGATGGCAGCTTAAACTTCTGGACGTATTGGAGATCATCGTCCACAGATCTTAAGTATCAGAAAGAAAACCGGCGTCAAACAATTTAGTGACTGATTGCCAAAGTACACCGGAAGTTAGAAAATAAATGGATGAACATACAAGAAATCCAACGCTGTATTGTAACAGTACATCGGTTCATACGCCATTAAATGAGTTCACCCATTATTTCCCTAGTACGAGTATGTACTTTATTCAGCCAGTTGATCTTCATGTAGTTGGATTTGAATACATATACATTGTAAGCATATTCAGAATTATGATTAAATATCAACAGAAAATGGCACAATAATGCAGATGCGTTTTACTTCTCGCAAAAAAAGTTGTCTGGCCCTATATCAGCCTCCAGAAGTATTAAGTCGAGAAGTATTTCATCGATTAGTGCATGAATAGTAACACAGTGGGGGAGATAAAAAAGCAAATAACTACGTCTATCCAATCAATACATGCACTTCCGGTTTAAACACATTTTATTTGCACTGTGTGCGTAATACATGGCCTAATTACACTCGCTTATATTGTGGTAATTTTAAGAAAAATGTTTGCTGTCAGAATGATGATGTGAAGTATTGTTGAGTTGTGTTTACATTTATTTCTTATATATATATATATATATATATATATATATATATATATATATATAATTAATAAGTTTTTGTTAAAAATTGTATGTGCGTTATAATCTCAAATTGAATACACATAAAAGTCATAATAATTCTAAACTTAAATATCTTAAACTATATTAAATATTCTGTCTTAAAAGTGTTGATTTCTGTGTAGTTATTCTGAATTTAATCATAAGATAGCATATTTATAACTGTAATATATATAACTGTATAACTGTAATGTTTTATTTTATTATGTAGCTTTATTATTTATGCTCATAAATGAGTTTCCACTTGCAAACGCATTACTTGAACCTGAGTCTCAACAAATTACCTTCTAGACTGACGACTTAGCTTCCAAATTTTAACAGCAAGAGTTAAACATCGAAGTGATATTTTTAAAATGGCAAATTTTCCTGTCAGTTTAGTTTGCAGCATCCGGTTACCATAAGCAACTTCCCCTTCGAGCGTCACTGATCAATTATGATCGTCTAGACTAAGCTTGACGTCATTCGATGAATTTATAAGGAGTTGGGAGCATGCAAACGTTTAATTTTTAAAGCCTTTTAAGCATTTTGCTGATTCATTTCAAAGTGTTTCATAAAAATGCCCTTTTGTATTTTTTTAAATTAACGTCTTCCTTATGCTGATTTGTCCATTAACTATTTGAACCAAGGATATTATTTCTTTACTTTCGTCTAACAGCACACTAATAGGCAACCGAAGCGGTGGTGAATTGTTTTTGTGACGATTAAAATCTGTATTAATTACGTTAGCATACATAATTAGTGTATTTTAAATCTGTTTACATATTGAAATATGTATGTATGTATGTATGTATGTATGTATGTATGTATGCATGCATGTATGTATGTATATATGTATGTATGTATGTATGTACGGTATGTATGTATGTATAGTTTTGTTTCAGCTCTTCTGTTAAAACTGTTTCATTGTTCATACTAGACAGGTATAGAGCTGCCTCATTACATTATCAAGCCGTATAGGCAAGACATATGATTTAAATCCTATAATCGAATTAACATGAAATCACAGAAAGCAAACACATATCACTTCCATGTAGTCGCTTTCTGTGATGATTTAAGTAAGTTGATAGAACAACGTTGCGTGTTAAAGTGGGGATGTATTTTGCTTTCCAAGAGAGTGAAAACATTAACAAGTAATATAAAGAAGGACAAAAGGTCCTATGAGAACTCCCACATATAGTAAAAATGAATTATAGAGAAAGGAAAACACGGAGAAATGTCATTATACAAAAAAAGAGAAACCATCAGTTACCGCCCGGAAGGGTCAGACGAAAAAGAACCGGTTTAGGTGCTAACACCTGGTTTCAAACCTCGCACTTCCTGACAATTTTTCTCTGATACGAACATTGTGCATAAAATATCCCATCAAAATCGGAAAACTGACATGACACTGATGTTTTAATATATTGTGTTATACGTCATGCATTGAACGCTTACTCCAAAACAGAAACTTTATATTTCCTTGTGGGTTATCTCTGACCATAAGGTCTAAATTCAGACAAGAGGGTCATCATGGCCATAGAACTCTCACCAGAGTACCATCAGCTTAACCCTTTCCCTCATATAGACTCATTTTGACGCACTCAGTAGGTACCACATAAAGCCTGATCTGCAGAAAACCACAGTTAAACCTTACCAAATTTAATTACAAAATCCTCATTTCCAGACCACTGAGGAGCAGCGAACAGCATAAAACCTGATCAGCCTGCGAGTTACTGTTCGCATAGGTCTTTTCATGGTGTCCTCTATGAGGGAAAGGGTTAAGTAAACAATTCAGATTTTCTATACAGATTGAATAAGAAGACTACCCAACCATCAGCTTAACTTATGTCTTAGGGGATCAAAACCATGTAATGACAGTATAGGACCATTGGCTTGTCATAGAATGTCATTCTGTTACCATGGTGTGAGAGGAGAAGATTAATAGTATGTCAATTATTGCATAGATTACTTCAAATCATAGCAAGACACATCCAAATTTCAACAACGAAGTCTACATACTTGAATGTTAGTACCTTTTTACCTGGTTCAAAGTTATCAAAAAAACAACAAAAAAACTCGTTCATGAAAATATTGTTAAGATGGCCAGAGGCTAGCTTAATATTAACATTTTCATGAACTCGTTCAGTGAAATCTGATATGAAATATAAATTCATGTCAGATCCTATATATACGACAAATGTATTCAATGTTATGTTACACAATTGTATGCCATATTACACAAATAAATGTCATGTTACACAAATATTTCTTTGGCCGACTTTAACACTCACTCAGCCATTCACCGCGTGGGTTCGAATCCCGGCAGGGTCATTCGGATTTTCATGTGAGGAAGCTTTCCAGCTGGCTTGCAGTAGGTCGGTGGTTCTACCCGGATGCCTCAGTGCATTCGAGGTCGTCCTCCACCTGTTATTAGTTGGACGTCACACAAATACACAAATGAATGTAATGTACTACAAATTATGCAAATGTACGTAATGTATGTATGTAATTCAAATGTTTGCTATGTTACACAAATGTATGTCATGTTACACAAGTATGTGTAATGTTTACACGTTCTTCCGTGATGAACCCTTATCGTTGATAAATTTCAAAGCTTATACACAACACTACGTATGAAGGCATAGTAAAAATGTTATCGAACGTGCCAGTCGGAACGTGTTTTGTCTGAAGTTTTCAATCTGCGTGAACACCAATTTTCATTCTCAATTTTGCAAACTTGTTATTAATATCGAAATTCAAAAAATTAAATCTGCAAATTGTTCTCGAACTGGAAAACATTCAAATATTTCAAAAAGGAATTATGAAGATATCTTGGATCGTATATGATTTGTATTCATATTTTGCGTATACGCACATTGTCAGCTGGTTTAAAATAAATAGAGAACTCGGCTTATAGGAAGAGTACAAATGTAATATGATTCAGTATGTACCAACCTTAGTCAATAACCACTAAGAGTTGATGATTAGCTTGGAACACGAGCTCCCTTGCTAATTAGTACATTATGTTTGTGCTGGCGCTGGCATCTGATTGTAATAATAAAAGACGTGCTATTCTTTATGAAATATAATCACGTTTGTAGTTATGATTTTAGTCGCACTTCACGTATTTTTGAGACGGATTGACGTTTTCTTACCTCGAGTTCTGATTCATGTTTTCCTCATAAACTCCAGTATATTTGTTTTAAAAAAACTATAGTTGTTTTCTTCCTGCTTACGCCATAAATTCAACATCAAACTATACATTTATCTTCTGGATGTGGATGCCCTCACCTGTGCCATTGTCACTATGACAGGATCTGTAATTTATCTGTGAGTGGATGTATTTTCAAAACGCAACTTTCAGCGTTTGTTTCCTATGACGTCTTCCAATGTCGTATATATCCTTTTTGGAAGTAAACGCGACACCACACACTGTTTTTTCCGGATGAGGGACAAGTGCAAACCTATATGCACATTGATTTTTAAATTAAGGACATAGATATAAGAAGTTTAATGAATACATTTTTCAACAATTTTAAAATTGAATATGTGAAATTGAAATATTTTGGGAAATCAGTTTGATGAATATGTAATTTCAATGATTGTTTTCTTTGAATTTTAAGTAAGTCCGGAACCCTTTCGTTTGTGAAATCAAAGCGTTCTGAAAAAGTAGCGGTTTTTCTGCTGATAATGGGAGGAGAATGTAAGACAGAATACCTTGCAATTTTTCTGCAAACTAGTATTGAATGGTTTATATTTTCAAGATACTGGGATTTTGTGGAAGAGAAGCACATTTTGCAATTCTTTCAGCTGAGTACGAAGGGCTTAAACCAGATCTCTATCAAAATACACTTTTTGAATTGTGAATCGGTTTGGGCCCCTTCTAAATTGTGAATGGGTCCTGTTACGCGTACAAATTATTGAAGGAAAATAATCACTGAAGTTTTTATGAAATTTTATCAAATTAATTTAATGAAACATAATGATTTTGTAATGACTAGATGCCCAAGGGAGACCTGTCAAGCCCGCGGCCTAAGGTGCACCTTTCACCTCCAAGTGTGACCTTTGCCATGGAGTCATGCCATGGGACTCAACTTATCGTGTCATTAAGACAAATCATATTGCCATTTCATTGAGAAACATTGGTCCCAGGCGTAATTTACAGCCCGGACAAGCGTCATGAACTTCCCCTCTAGGTGTGACCTTGACCTTGGACCTAAAACTATAAACCCAATTCTTGTACGCATCAAATCTTCCCATTTATGCAAATGTTACTGCCAAGTTATTTTGAAAATTCTATGATCCATTTCTAAGTTACTGCTCGGATTGGACACCCATCACCATTGTCATTGACCTCTAAGTGTGACCTTGACGTTGGAGATAGGAAACCAATTCTTATGCGTGACACTTTGCATCATGGAGCTAAACATTACTCCAAGATCATTTACAACAAAGGCAAGCAAATCCATCATCATGACCTTTAACTCTAAGTGTGACCTTGACACTGGGGCTAGGGGCCCAACTGATGTCCTCGGCACTCATTAAGGTTAACATAACAGCCAAATCGTTTGGAAATCCTGCCATCCATATCTAAATTACAACCCGGACATACAAGTCCTATTCCTTGACCTTTGACTTCTAAGTGTGACCTTGGTCTTTGAGCTAGGGACCCAACTTATGTGCGCGACAATCTTTCTCATTTAAGTAAACATAACTGCCAAGGTATTTTAAACTCCTGCGATCCATGTCTTAATCTTAATTACCATCAAACAAATGACCTTTGACCCCTAGGTGTGACCTTGATATTTGTAACTAGGGATTCAATTCTTATGCGTGTCGCTTTGTGTGATTAAGGTTAACATATTTGACAAGTTCTTTGAAATTCCTGCGATCATGTCTTAATTACAGACCAATATCTATGACAATTGATTGAACTAAGGGTGACTTTGATCTTTGAGCTTGGTACCAAACTTATTTGCGCGACATTCTGTTTCAACGAAGAAACATAAATGCCAAATTATTTAAAATCATACAATCCATGTCTATATTACAGGGAAATCTGGACGATCTGACTCACTAACGCTCATAGACCGTTAAGACGTGGCGACTATATCGTGCTTCTACAACGGGTTCAACAAAAAATAAGAACAACTGTTTAATATGCGGCACATGGTCAACGCTTTCACTAATATCAATTGATTTCATGCCATACATTTCCTTTTACAGCCCGTATAAGGACATCCAGCATGATGACCTTCACCTCTAGCTGTGACTTGACCTTTACCTAGGGACAAGAGTTGTGCGAAAATTCCACGATCCATGTCTAAGTTACAGCCCTGACAATCATGGCCTTTAACCTCTAACTGTGTCAATGACATTGAAACTAGGAACGTATTCTTTTGCGTGACATTTTGTGTCTTTGAGGCAAACGTTACTGTCATATCATGTTATTTTTACGGCATATTGTCATCGCAGTCACTAAAGTTAACCTATTTCATGCCAACCTGTTACAACCTATAGACTAAATACATCGGCGGCTTTTAAAATGTCAAGCAACTATTCTTACTAGCGTTATTGGGACATTTCAACAATAACCGAAATAAACGTGGTAAATATAAATATGTTGAGGTTAAGTCACAAACACCTTGAAAACAAACATAGCGGATTCAAAAAACCAGCTTTTCATTGCTTAACTCCATGGTGTCAGTCTTACAACTGGACAGCAACACACACACATGCACTTCTTACAAAACCTCTTTAGTCACGGATTTCAGTTGCCCTATCTGCAGCTGCCTGTGACTTGTGTATCACCTACGTTATATACACAAGGTTCACTTTTGTGATGTATAATGTCAACTGCCTCCAAAGCTGTCAATTCAGCATCGGCGCATAAATGAATAATCGCTCGCTGCGCGCACGATCCATCAAATCCCTCTTTTACAATATTAGAGAAATAAAACAGTTAAAATGTCATCTGTTTTCATTTTTCTAAAATGTTGATCATTGTACTTGTTTTAAACATGTATTAATAAACAAGTCATTAACTGATTACATATCGTCCATTGAAAGCCACAAGGGGCTATCAGCCTTCTTTTACATATGCTGATTGCCCGTTCTGGTTTTCATTGGACGATATATGAAGGAAATTCCGTTCACCATATTGCTACACAACGTGTTGACATTAAAATCTTAAATATCTGATATGAGCGTCCTTAAACGTGTTTTAATGAAATTTAAAAATTGTTTCATCTACAATTATTTCGGGGTGTCTAAAATATTAAAATGATTAAAGATTTCACGTGCTTTTGGCACAAATCCTGTAAAGTGCAATGTACGGCCGTTTTAAGGGTGTACATTGTACTTTCCAGGCAATTAGTTGAATTTTTCAATAGCACTTCAATTTACTATCAATTCATTTGTCGGTATTTATCCCTGGGGAGCGATGTTATGACATATTTTCATCTAAAACGTCAAAAAGCTAGTGTTACTTTATTTTAATGATGAAATCTGAGAAATAAATGTCAAATCAAAGTAACTATTTGAAGCTTTCATTTTTCAACAAGGGTGTATATGTAACATATATATATACATGTATATATATATAACATATACATTACTTCTCAGTTTGTGTTCCTTCAACTCAAATTGAAAGAAATCGTGTTAAAAAGAAAAAAAATGTATAGTTTCTCTTAAAACATAACCTATTTCTCGAATGAATAACCGATTTCTTTAGCTCACCTGAGCACGTGTGCTCAGGATGAGCTTTTAGGATCGATGAATGTCCGTCGTCCGTCCGTCCGTCGTCCGTCGTCCACAATTTGTTCGTTTGCACTCTAGCATCTTCATTTTATGAGCAATTATCTTCAAACTTTAAAACAATGTTTATAACCATAAAATCTCGGCCAAGTTCGATTATGGCTGATATCGGAACATTAGGTCAGGAGTTATGCCCCTTTTAAAATTCAAAAAAGCCAGATTTCACATTGTTTGCACTCTAGCATCTTCATTTCATGAGCAATTATCTTCAAACTTTATGGCAATGCTTATGACCATAAGGTCTCGATTGAGTTCGATTATGGCTGAGATTTATCAATTAGGTCAGGAGTTATGCCCCTTTTAATATTCAAAAAATGCCAGATTTCACGTTGTTTACACTCTAGCATCTTCATCTTTTGAGCAATCATCTTCAAACTTTATTACAATGTTTATGTCCATAAGGTCTCGATTGAGTTCGATTATGGCTGAGATCCGTCAATTAGTTCAGAAGTTATGCCCCTTTTAATATTCAAAAAATGCCAGAAATCACTTTGTTTACACTCTAGCATCTTCATCTTTTGAGCAATCATCTTCAAACTTTATACATGTTATGCCATAAGGTCTCGATTGAGTTCATTATGGCTGAGATCCGTCAATTAGTTCAGGAGTTATGCCCCTTTTAATATAAAAAAGCCATATTTCACGTTGTTTACACTCTAGCATCTTCCTTTATTTAGCAATCATCTTCAAACTTTATGACATTGTTAATGACCATAATGTCTCGATTGAGTTCAATTGTGGCTGAGATGGGTCATTTAGGTCAGGAATTATGCCCCTTTTAATACAAAAAATGCAAGATTTCACATTGTTTATTCTCTACCAACTTCATTTTTTTAACAATCATTTTTAAACTTTAAGACAATGTTTATGCCCATAATCTCACAATCGGGTTCAATTATAACTGATATTGACTTGTAAATTTAGGAGTTATGCCCATTTCACCATAAAAAAAAGCCAGATTTCACTTTTACACTCAAGCATCTTTATTTCTTAAGCAATCATCTTACTCAGGTGAGCGACCAAGGGCCATCTTGGCCCTCTTGTTTACAGAATACCACCGCTATAACTCTGATGCACTCGTTCTAAATCCGTTCTAAATGCTAATTTGCATACGTTAACGGCATTTAGTGACCATAATAATAAAACATTTTGTTGTTGTTGTTGTTGTTGTTTTCTTTCTTTTTTGCATTTCTGACGATTTTCGGCATTTTTTTTTCAACTATCCTAATCAAAAAGTGTAATCATATGTCAAACAACAAATATAATATAGAAAGAATGCACATGTCGGCTAAAATAAAAATACACGGTTATTCCTTCAAAGTATTTGTTTAAAAAATAAACGTTTACTTGATATCTGAATAACTTTTTTTCCCTTTATCTTTAGTATTTCTTGAGTCATATCAACATTGAAGGATCTAGCAGATTAGTTCCGCAACAGCATTATAAACATTTGGGGGTTATGCAAGCAGTGTGTAAGTTCATATACTTACAAGGGATGATACGGGAGGTCAAAAATAAATCTTAGCTATGGATAAACAAATCATCCGATATGAAAATAAAAATGAACAATAATCAGGTGAATTGTTTTACATGCTATTATTTTTTTTTTCTTTCTTCAAAAACATACGAGCATATTACTAAACATTATTTAATCAATATAAAAATGTGTACTTAGGCTTTTCAGTAACACTGCATGAACATCTTGTGTGTACCTACATAAAATAAAAACTTTCATTTGTTTCCGGATATCGTCTATTTACGAAGTTATACCCAAATACTCAGACACTTTGAAGCAGACGATTTGGCTTCTGTATCCTAGTTAACCTTAATATTTCGTTTAATTAAGTAAAATAAATAATTATAAAATAAATAATAATAAATAATAAATAATAAATCCATTCAAGGTTTGCATTATATATAGAAATGCAGGGTAAAAGTATATTCATTCCAAAATAAATGATATTGTGGTTACTTGTACAGTTGCAGTGTCTATAATCTGTACACATACAACAAAGTATTTTAAGAAGTTTTTGATTCCGACAGGAAATACCACTTATGCCTAAAATAGCATTGTCTTATGTAAAGCCAGACTGTTTCATATAGGTTTGATAATAAAAGGCGTTTTCTGAACTTAAATGTCGGGGACAACGTAAATTCTTGTTCACAGGTTTGCCTAATTTTGTGACTATACTAAAATAACTTTTATAGGCCAATTAGTCTATTCTGTTGTATAAGATCTATTTAGTATGTAATATTTATCTGTCACTTATTTTCTATTATAAGTGCAGGTTTGCTGATTAATCTTACAGTAGTTGCTTGGAATATAAGTTTAAAATATTCCGTTTAATAATGAAGTTCATGAACATTTACTATGTGTCGATTATGTACAGCGGTTTAATGCTTATCGGCCCACGTATCCCATGTTCTATTTTCAAATTGGTGACATACATATATATATCCTCATTATCTGATACTCCCCCATGTTTTTTGACCGCTGGTCTAAGACCCAAATTCCATGACAGGGGAGAATTCTGAGACGAGGGACATCTCAATTTTAAAAGCCTCGAGAAATGCATGACAGGCTTCCATGACGTCAATAGTGATGTAACCACGAGGCGGACTATTAAGAAGGAGGGCTATTTTAGTATCGTAAACTTTTAAGGTTTAGTTCTTACGTTGGTTAGAAAACAAAGTCTTAAATCCCTCCCAATGGTCCCTGGATTGAACCAGTATTTGGGACTGAAAACTTAACATAGAAATTTGATTAAACGCTCATTTCTACAAATAAAATACCCAATATCCATTGGCGTTTTAGAAAGAAAATAATAAAAACTAATAGGATAGGATATACAAATATACATACATAAAACAATAAGGAACAGTTTACGATGCAGTTAGCGTCAGTCAAAAGTGTGAAAAATAGTGGCACTGGGAACTCTTGTCCCCCCGAAGAGAGTGTAACCCTTATCCTTCGTGTTCATAGACATGCAAAGTACCACTGGACCATGGTGCCTTCTTACAAGTTTGTTTTGGAAAATTAGATGAGTTCTATATCCACGTATATTTCTTATTCTACAAAGAGAAATAACGATTAATAACAAATGGTGAACTTCTTCAAGGAAATATGTTTACTGTGCGTTTAAGTCAATAAATTATTCAAGCAATTATTCTTCTGGATTCATCAATTGTATTTGACTTAACAGATGCAATTTATTTCAACATCAATAGAGTTGTGAAATTGAAAAAAAAGTAAATTCATCAAACAATAAAAAATACGAAACTACTCTAAACGAAAACGTTATTAATTGCTTTATATATCAGTAATTAAAAATTGAGAAAGATGAATAAGCAAAAAAGATAAAATTTCAACCGTTTCTAGAAGACTTTAATTATATGGAAAGGTCTGTCTCTCTATTATTTCTTCAATATGCAATCTGAGGAATGCATACATGGGCCACACAAATAGACCAAATAGCTATATCCTGTATAACAATTTTAAGATAATTTAGAGTTGGCCATCTGAAAAAGATGGGTCATTGTGAACAAATTAGTGGGTCAGAATACATAGTTTTAAACTAATGCAAGTCTTCGGTAATTTCGGAATCTGCATAGATTCAATCCATGTTCAGTATTTTGTCCTTAACTGCGCATTTGTCAATCTATGACTAATCAATGCAACTGAAACTTCGAAGCTCTTAACGTTATTAGACAAAGAGGAAACATGGCTGATTTGAAAAATTACGCGGCTATATAATTTAGATAAATAGAACAAACAAGTGTTACGTGGTGATGGAGGTGCATTATCAGTTAGTCACATGTATATTTACACTAATTGCGTCATCTTTGTAAACCTCAAATCTATGGAAATTAAACTAATGATTACTTTTTCGCAGGCGATGACAGTTGAAGAATTTATGTATAATTACATTATTTTCCCGATGAAAATAGCAGCAGGGTGCGTGTTTACCAGCGTTTTTATTTGCTGCTTTAGAATAAAACGTACCGAGTCACCTTAAAGGAAGACTAAGTGACTTTTCAGGCCTCGAGAATAATCATTTGAAAAAGCTTCTTTAACAGAAACAGAAACTTTAAATCGTTTAAATAAAGGGTAACGAAAGTATAGTTCTAAGACACCGAATTAAGTACACGACCAAAAGAATGTTAATTTACGTTTGCACTATATGCACTATATGCTTTGAACAAATACAACATCAAGTGCAATTTCGTTTTAATTTTGACAAATTAGAGAATATTTGATTTACCTAAATCGTAGAAGACGGCTTGTGAAAAACGTCATAAAACCTTAAAAAACTGGTCCAGTAGTGACGTTTGTTGCTGGCGTTTCATTCGTACCTGTCTTTCATTTGATCTTTAATGTCTTCACAAGGACGTTGTGTATGACTTGCCAATATTGTCATCGTCTGTTCTGATTTCATTTGTTAATCATTAATCATCTCTAAAGATTTGCTTTATTGTATTATGCAGGTTGATGTTCACAGCATTTATGATATATATTCCTTTCCACATGATTTCTTGGACTTTATTTTCTATGAGGGCTCTAGGAAGTGGTATAGCTTATTTCAATTCTGACGAATCCCAACAGTAAATAACTTTCCCGCCATTTCGTGAGTCTTTTTCCAGTATACCAAAATAATTACGACTAAACCGTAATGGCGTACAATTCCTTCGTTCACTGCCAGACGTGTACATATATGTTTAAGTGTTGTGTTAACATGTAAGATTGTGTATGTTAATGTATGGTTTTCTCGTGTCTAAATAATTTTGCTAACATCCATTAATAGGGGCAAGTTTGTATTTAGGCACATTTATCTAAAATGGCATGTATTAGGCATTGCCAGAATAGAAATTGTTTAATGTAGCAAACTAATTTTAAATAATGAAGAAGTATAAATGTACTTATTTTTCGAATCAGAGTTCAACAAAGAGTTTTGTAAGAGTGCAATGTGCCATTAGTTATCTTTAAATGGCTTTTCTCATTACAGACGCATTAAAATCGTGTTTGTATTCAGAAAGGATTTCGTTTAGAAGATGAACTTCAGTAGATAATATGAGAAAGAATTAAAGTTCAAGTGACCTATGTATTTAGAGTCACTAGGTTAATTTTTGCAAGATTTTTTACAAAGGTAAAGATGTTACTGTGTTCTATTGGTGATTTAACATCCCACTGGTAGTATTTTAGTCACTGCAGCAAATCAACTACATTTTTGTTAACACAAAGTTGTCTTGTTAACGACCACTGCACAAAAAGTTCGCGTGAGCTGTATATCCTGAACCTCTTCGTTTATATTTTCGGCGTAGATGTCAAACCTCACTTTTGATACACGTATGATGACGCAAGATAAGAGCAATTTTAACCATTTCCATTGGTAGAAAATGACTATTCTTAGGGGAAAAATACGAACATTATTCGTAGAAATGACAACTAGCTGAAGTATAATGTTCGTATTCACGAAATTATTATAAAGTATCTGATTATAGATTTTTTCATAAATATATAATTGTTTTATAAGTATCTAAATAATATTTTCTTTATAAAAATATATAAAAAATATCAGAACACAACTTTTGGAT
Organism: Solen grandis; assembly: GCA_021229015.1. Classification (NCBI taxonomy): domain Eukaryota; kingdom Metazoa; phylum Mollusca; class Bivalvia; order Adapedonta; family Solenidae; genus Solen; species Solen grandis. The sequence goes on along the minus strand of JAIFHC010000387.1, from coordinate 873 downwards.
GCACATTGAGACCTGTCTTGTACCGAACGTTATAAATATTTGCACTGTAGTACAACGTACATTATTGGCCGTATGATTAAATGGCGTTTTATTGTCAGCTTCATTACAGTAAAGCAACGCTTTCTCATATGCTTATTTTGAAGAGCTGCACAGAAAATACTTTGAACATTATATGACTGTTAACAATCCCAATCAGCGCCACATAGTTTTTCTAAAATATATTTCTTGTTACAATTTAAAGTAAAATGTCAAGATAAAATATATTTGAATGCCGGAAAATTGTGAGTGTTGTAAAGAAAAGACATACATACTTAATTTTCTAAATGTTTGAACTAGCATAATAAATAGGTACTGTATACGTTCATGTATTTAGTTTTTATTGATAGATAATAATATAACGCATACAAAAATGTGATGACATATACAAAATGGTGATAAAGTAAACACAATGATTTTGACGAATACAAAATGATGATGACGTATACAAAATGGTGATGACGTATACAAAATGATGATGACGAATACAAAATGGTGATAACGTATACAAAATGATGATGACGTATACAAAAAGATGATGCCGTATACAAAATGATGATGACGTATACAAAATGATTATGACGTTTGCAATTCCAATAATTTATCACAGAATGAGTGTAAATGTTCAGTGATAAGCAAGTCAGAGTTATTTATCTGTAAGTAGAAGCCATGTGCCAGCAGTATTTTTTGATGCAATTGCACCAACCTCTCCTGGTCAATCAGATGATTTGAGTAATCACGAATAATCTCAGTCTTTTATTTGTACAGTTTTCATTTATTTTAAGAGGCACTATCTTTTATATATTATTTATTTATTTAGCTCTTTATTAAAAACGT
>JAIFHC010000386.1:0-50000 GCA_021229015.1 Solen grandis | reverse complement strand
ATTAAGTGTGTCTAATTCCGATTGCTATAAAAGAGCGTGAGTGACGTTAGTTTTAAATTTGTTAATACCAAGGGTGACGCTGTGGATTTTACTTGCAATACCAGGGACCCGGCAATTTGAGATTTGCACGGTTTTACTTTGGTACCTTGATGACCTTGTAGACGTTTGAATTGGAACTAGATATTTTGCCTTTAATGCTTTGCCAACAAGTTGAAAAAGTGAGCCATGTCGTTAACTGTTTTAAGATGACCTTTCTCCCCTTACAAACGAACTGAGAGAGACGCTAAATTAAGACAACATTCATTGGCAAACATTTGGTAGATTTTCTCCCCCTGCGTCAAATTGTCGAGGTACATCTTAACACTGGCACAACAACACAGGATTTTATGTGTTCTACGCTGGCTTCATAATCATGTCTTTTACAAGTACATTTATTCATCAAACTGTATTATTAGCATATCAAAATTCATTATTTCATGATAAGACATTGATTATTTGTTTTTCAAATAGTGCATGTATCTTTATATTATAAGTCTTAAGGTAATCCATCCATCATTAAATTGTGATCATGGTCCATTAAGTGATCGTGGGAATTTTATAATAAATCAAGTCTTTATAAACTTTGACAAAAATAAACAAAAAGTCTATTATTTCAAGTCAGTTGATACTTGCATCTACACTGAAGTCTTTATAAGCATTTGAAAGACTATGGTTACATGTGTAGTTTAACCCTTTCCATCATAGAGGCCAGCATGAAAAGACCTATGCGAACAGCATAAAACCAGATCAGCCTGCGAGTTACTCAGATCAAGTTTTATGCTGTTCGCTGCTCCTCGGTGGTCTGGAAATGAGTATTTTGTAATTAAATTTGGTAAGGTTTAACTGTGGTTTCCTGCAGATCAGGCTTTATGTGGGACCTATTGAGGGCGTCAAAATGAGTCTATATGAGGGAAGGGGTTGATGTTGGATGGATTACCTTCACTGTTTCCACTTTTCAATGGTTTAACAATGTGAATGTCATAAAGATTAGCAATCCAATCTGACACATCTATGACACCGCAAGTGATAAAAACCCTAATATATCGTCTATGAGTCCTATGCATGCAGTAAAGCTGAGATAATTTACAAGAAAACGTTAGTGTAAAAATATGATACGGTAGACTGGCAATAAATTGTGACCTGATTATACCGATATATGAGTATTGTCTTCAACCAAATCACAGATACACTCAGATGAAAACTCTCGGATGATCAAGCTTTTAAAAGTAAATTATTACTCCCGATATGTTTCATACAGATGATTGTCTATGTACCCTTTATATATATTCTAGATATCATTAAGAGTTACACGATTCTAATATCGTTCTTTATTGATTTACCGAGGACAATCCATAAAGCCAGTCATGACATTTAGGAATAATGTAAACTAAGTCTAACGAAATTTGTAGGCAGTCAACGATCCAATGATCGATGGAATGCCTTAAACCTTAAATCATTTGTACTGTTTTATCTGGAAGAAAAATATCAGTAAATTGCCCTACGCAACCTTAATCCTGGCACCTATAATGGCCTAATAAATATAACCAACAATTAACAAGTGACAGCCTCCGATGTAACCAAATACACTCATGATTGAACGAAAATCAAACCTTGGCTACACGCGTAATTTAGCAGCGTTAAATTTCCCATAGTTTTCCAGCGGAGCAGCGCTGGTTTCGCACAGGTGTGTGTCAAATGTTATCAACGATTGCCCACCAGTTATAAACTCACAGGTGTCTGAGGCGGATACGGGAGGCCCGACACAAGGGAGAGGTGCAAAATCAGTTAAAAAACGTAATGTGTAACGAACAGTTGTAGATGATATTTAACGATCACTTCCACGTCCGTCGCCACCTTTCTAAAGTTTTAAAACGAATACGCCCAACCCCGCATATGTATTGACCAATTGATGCATATAGCAAACTACTGCAAAATCTACGAGAGGAAAGTTTAATCATACCAGTCTGTAACCCGAACTTTGATGTAAATAAGCAAGGAATTTTAAGGCAGATAAGAATGAGGCAAGAATGTTGACCTTGCGGTAGCGCCAAAAAAGATGCCAGAAACTCCGTCAAGAAATATGGTGAAAATGAGACCTTGTTGCCATGGATAAGTTCTTCCGTTGGATTGCCTAGATTAACTGTCACGTAGATGATCGTTAGTACTGTCAGTCTTAATTCTAACCAGATGTTTACGGTTGTATTCAGTTGAAACTGCTAAAGAATAACTGTCAGCTAATTTTCATTATACATGAATATGTCTAAGAAAACTTCTGTATTCTGTATTTTAATTTCTCGTTATAATGTTTAAATAAAATAGAATGTTGATTATTTAGACCCAAACTAGTTTCTTTTGTACCAATTCAATCGAGGTTTTACTCTTTTTCACAACCTTCGATAATCAGAATATATATATATAAAAACTTTGACCAGTAATGCAGCTATATCCCACGAAATCTCCATTTTTTTTGTCATTTAGACCTAGATACACGACTTACAAACGAACTTTCAGTTTTATGTACCAACTGCGCATCTTTCATCTCAGACGCGATAGATCTATGCACACAGGCGAAAGAAATAAGAAAAGCTAGAAACGAAAAAAAAAACACACAAAAAAACAGCATTGTCACTAGAAGTCTAACATTGTTAAACATGGTGATCTTATTGGCTGTTACAATGACCAGACTCGTGTCATCCTATCCGATGTTCTGGATTTTCCAACAAGAGAGTCTAATGGCATTCTCATACACACACCAAGCACTGCACATTTCTTCATTTTCTGATTTGATACCAGCCATATACACGGCGTTAAATGATCTCGGTACACGCCTTTGTCATCTTCATTTGACTTGTGCACGCAAACAAAACAATGCATTCAAGTATTGCTCAAAAGCCTTCCGCAATTGTCATTAAATGAGCTAGAACCGACTAATTACTTTAAACTCTCTGGTACAGTACAATCAAACAACCTTTATCTAGTGTCGATGTTCAAAAAGAACTGTAAAACATCGTACAGTGACACCAAGCTTTATCATAGATTTTAAAGATATTTATATTTCAAACCACTCATTTTTGGCATAAAACAAACTGCATGTATAAACTTCTGCTCTTTACAAATAATTGATATTCACATGCATTAGCAATTTCTGCTAATGTCAACGAAGACCACTACAATGTATTTTCTATTCTTCTACAAATGTTCAAGCTTAAAGCATTTTTGAATTAAAAGCTTTTTAAAACGCTTATACATATTCTTATAAATTATGAATATTGTAAGTTTCAGTGAAGTGCTACTTTTGAATGGATCACTTCTTGGGTGAGTTTGTGTTTTTAATAACTTCTGGTAAGAACGTCGTTCGTTTTTTTTTGTTCTTGCAAAGGGGTCGTGAGTTCTAGTTCAGCTGAGACCATTTTTTTTCTTGTAATACTTATTTTTTTTTTCTTGGGTTATTTATTTAGATTTTTTTAATTCTAGTTTTTATACTTCCATTATTTTGCGTTGGTTAACCATAGACCACAGGACCCTGATATTCAGTAAAAAGAAAATGACCTCTCTATATATTATAAATTATTTATAGAGGGGTCGATTTTTCTAATATGAAGGTCCTGCGCATAGACAGGTTCGGTTATAAGGTCAAAACAGTAGAAATGAGAGGGGGCAGTATGTTTAATGTAAGCCGTCAATTGAAACATTTTGTTTTTAATCTTTTCTTCTCAAATGACTGTAGTGTCTCTAATCGCATTTGTATGTCACAACTCAGAAAGTACTTTAGGGATTGAGTTTATACTTTATACAATGGACAAACTTTACTTACCAAAAGCAATAACTCTACCTTGTTTTATCTCTATTACTTACTTGTATGGTAAAATTATGTTTTTCTAGAACATATATTAAAAACTATTGAAGGCATAGATATCATTCTTTACACATGGGAAGGATGTGAAGTGACAAAGAACGATACCTAGTCTTTATCTTGTCCCATTTTCTTGCTTTTCTATAAAGATTATTTATGTCTGCAGCAAATTCATGAAGTATTAAAGGTATTGAGAGGATCAATGCTAAGAACCACTATTCCTTATCCATTTCTTGTTTAATTTTACAGAGACCAATAAATAAAATAATCTATCTTACCTGCTGTTTTAATAAGATTTAACTTCCCTGATCTTTTACATGCATACCACAAAAAAGGGATTGACTTTATAATTCACACATTTTAACTTTCGCTTCTGACAGTACTCTCAGTGCTTTGATTTTTCCCTTTCGTGTATACTGTTTTTAAGAAGGGGTAGTTATACAGCTGGATTAGAGATAATGTATCAATACCAGGTGTGTACGGTGTGAAACCCAAAGACAATGAATGGCAATTCCTGTAAAAGCCAGTGGAACAGCAGATCATTGAATATTGCAAACTTTCAAAATAAGTATGGATATATCATGGAGGAAAATGTAGCCGTATTATGAAATAATCATTTCTCAATTGCAAGGAGTTACTTTCAGTTTGATTTATTTTTAAAAAAATCATTTTAAATTATGTTTTAAATTCAACCAGTCTAGCAAAAAAAACAACAACATGAATATCCTCATGCAGGTGCTCTTCTATTTTACATGAAATATTATTTTTTTTTGACTTATTTAAAAATAATGTATCATTTTGGTGGTAATGAAATGTTCTCTTGTAAGATACAATTCACTTTCACATTCTTTCAGTAGAAAAGGAAATGTTTGAAAACGTGACTTTGCGATAATTGGACAATATGTTACGTGCTTTTTTGTGAGATTAAGAATAGTTGCTTATCTTTGTTTAATAGGTCTTTGTGAAATATATAAAAAATTCTTATTGTGTGCCTCTGGTGTCACGTGACATATCTCGATATTTACTTATACATATGTAAATTGTTTTAATTTTTCCTCCCGGCACTGAATTCATTTTTTTATATAAACTTTCTATAATATCTCGAATATTTAAATCTCTCCCATTTCTAAGCAGATCAAAATGCTGAAACAAGACAGCCGTAATGTACAATCGATCACAAGATAAATTTGATTAATTAGTATAGATGGGTTTCTAATTCCAACATAACAGCAACCTGCATTTAATTTCCACTAATATTTTCACTTTCTCGAGAACATGTGCAAACAGCTTAGCAATAAGACTGGTGACTTTAAATTTGATAGATGAGTTTACCAAAAAGAAGCTAATTTGTATTGTGAAAATAGGATACTCTCATATCATTTGCAAGTCGACTTGACAATTAGGAAAACAAGCTTTTGACAAGTTAGATTCTCCGTGGCACGTTACAAGGGCAGAAGGTCGACGTTGAGATAGATTTGACGGGCTCATAAAGGCCCCTATTGCCAATGCTTATTCATGCATCCCCGGTGATTTGGAATCCAATTAGGCCTTGTCCGACGGTGGAGATGGGGCAGTGGCAGGCCACAATTAAGCCTAAGTGCCTTGGAGTTTTGGGTACAGCGGGAAGAGACCGACGTCGCGGTCAAGCTAGAGGATTCGTCATCGCCCCGACAGACACTGTACAGTTGATTAACTTTCTTATTTGTCCAACAGTTTATGATTAATTGCAATCAAACCTCCGTTTGACCCGTGTATTTTTGCAGAATACGGCATTTGTGTTCAGTCGCTCATGGGTCTAGATTATAAATTGCTTGTAATTTCGAATGAGAAATAAGCAATTTAATGGTCAGATACGAAGAAAATGGACCACTGTCATTTTCATACCACCGCCTCTACCGCCTGAGTGGCATTATTCACACGTTCTAATTTAACAAAGCCTGCGTTTGGTTCGAGCCCAACAGCTACTTTTAAAAACATTCTAAAGAAAATAGACGCTCTGTAGTATCCATATGGACGAATGATTATATGAACATAACTGAAATATCATTATTTTACGCTCTTGAGTTAGTGTTGAAACATTTTGAATATCTCAAAAGATATATTACAACAATTTTGAAATTGTAGAGAAACTAGGACAAAATATTATGTAAGTCATTCAAAAATGTTGCAAGACACTCGAGGGCCTGTAAAATGTTTTCAATACTGTAAAATCATTAATTTTCGTGGGACACTAATTTTCGTCGATTTCGTGGAGGGTTATTAATCCCCACAAAAACCTGTATAGATATAGAACTCACGTTTTCTAGAAAAAAGACCCACGAATAAATGTTCCCACGAAATTCCCTTAGGTACATAATAAACGAAAATTGATGTCAATGACAATTAATGATTTTATAGTATCTGATATTAGTGTTTTTTTCAATATTTTTAGATAAAAATAAAGAAATTGTTAACGCACATCTAAATTTGCGTATGTAGATATTTACGATTTTAATACATTTTCAAGATACGAGCAAAGGTGGATGATGTGAACTTAAATGAAGTACATTTTGATAGGTACAAATCTCTTGACAGATGTTACATAAAATATCGTTCAATGTTATCATGGTTTTAGCACATGAATATGTGTTTTAAGACATGTATAGTGTGTGATATTTTTTAAGCACTTATAAACCATAACTTTTTAACATATTTTTGTGTGAAAAGTATCTAAAGTTTCGTGAAACAGCAAAATTTAAATCTAGTGGTCCTCAGACTGAGCGAAATCAGAAATAGGTCTTTTTTCTGTGTGATTGTTAGCTTTTTTTTAATTCACATGGTAATATTTCAACCATTAGTGGATTCTGCCGGCATGGGCTCTATGTGTAGTGCTGTCACACTGCGATATCACGCCACTGACAAGTGGTACTATTTTAGTCACATTATCCTGACAAAGGACCAACCAATCCTAGAAATAAGTGCCAAATAAGGTATGTTATTTTCAACAATCTGTGCTTTTACGGCTCTCCGAAGTAAGCAATGCTCACATCCAAAGCAGCGTGATGCCATATCTAATGACCAAGAGGAAAATGAAAGCGTCTATCTCAGTGTGGCTGGGAGAAGATTGGAACCAGTCTCCTTGATTTTGTACTAGACATCCACACAAATGAACCGTCTGACCCACCTCTGTCAGATCACTGAGCACGGAAATTGTCCTTTCGCAGAAGGGTCCATCAACAGACACCGAATAATTGGTTCCTACAGAGAACTAATAGCAGACGTGTTGTAAGGAGAATGACAATTGTTGTGGAAGAAGCAATGTCTAATTGGAATTTGTCTCCAGCAGGCAGGGTGTCTGTCACGTACACACTTGTACCTCTTGTTCCTGTATGGCGACAGAGGGCCGGGGACCGCTCACTGATCCTCGTGACCCCACGCCTGGTCCGACCTGAAAATTAATATGTCATATCCGAACCTTTTACCTTTTTTTATCTTTCTTTTAGTATTTGTCACCGCCAGACATGGACCCGCGTGGCATAACCATGTACGGTGTAGTTACATGCTTCATTCCACAGGATTGTTTCTAATTGGATATAGGGAACTTTTTCTTCTGAAAAAGTCACGACTGTAAAGGGGGGGGGGGGGTAAATTGTAGTGTAAAGGACGACAAGTATGAGTTGGTTTCGAATTGTTAATATGTGTAAAATATGCAAACAGAAATTTACTGTCCATAGGTCCTTTCCAAAAGATTGCAAAGATTGTTTGTACTTGGATATATTTTTTTTCTTCTACAATACATGAACATAGAAAGTCACGAAAGTAAGGGGAGGTAATTGCAATATGCAGGAGGACAACAGACACTCAGTTGAACTCATAGGACTCGCTTTCAAATTGTTCACATATGTGAAGACATGTTAACTACTGGACCCATCTCCATCGTAGGAGATCTCACTCAGATCTCTGCCACACACAGTGCGAGTTCGAAGTGAGATGAAAAAGCTCAGTTTCACCCTACCATATTTTTTTTTAATTCGCCGCATGTTTTGATATTTCTGTAATTATAAAGGACTTTTTTGTACAATTTACGAATATCATTTATTTGCAGAATTAGCAAATATCGAGACTTTTGTCGTTTGCCAAGATGTACACGGCTTGGTGACGAGCAGTCAATCCACTACGACTGGACACGTGTGATTGATTTTCAATGACAGTGTGATCGTCCCGAAAGTACCGGAAGTTAATGTTAATTTGTTATTTTCATATTGAAATATATGGGGGTTATCCATCAACACTAAGAAAACAAAATGTATGATATTCGAATGAGGTAGAGCAACCACTTACAATTTTTACATCAACAACACAGTTATCGAATTAGTAGACTCATTCAAGTACCTTGGCATTCACCTATACAAAAACAACAAATGGAACAGAACACAAAAGAACATTGCATCACAAGCAACACGGGCACTTCATAATCTATTCATTGTATTCAACCAACTTGACCTTGAACTTGTACACACCAAATTTTGCAGAAAAATACTCTATGTAAAAAAGTCGACCCATCTTAATACTTTGTATGGTGAATTAGGTCGTGCTCCCATGCATATTTTAAGGAAAATCACTCTGATAAAATACTGGATAAAAATACTTAAAAGTAAACCAACATCACTTCGATACAAAACTTACCAAATGTTAAAAGATGACGTAAACTTGGGCTGTACCGACAGTAAAAACTGGGCTTATCAAGTTAAACATATTTTTGACCATATTGGTATGTCATATATATGGATCGCACATGATACTTCTCTTATTGATTTAAAATTCATAAAGAATCGTATACTAGACCATTATCACCAGAGTTGGTATTCGAATATAAATAATACTAAAAAGCTTGACACATATTGTATATTTAAACATGATTTTATTTTTGAAAATTATCTTAAAATTTTTAAAAAACCAGAGACCAACGGCTTTGCAAAAATTGTTCAATGAATATACCTGAAACTGAATACCATTTCTTACTTGTATGCCCCAAATATAGAGAACTAAGATCTTTCTTTTTTTCAAACAATATTTCTGTCACTGGCCAACTCTAAAAAAATTTGAAATTTTAATGAGTAATAAATCAAGTAAAATTAAAGAATCTGTTGCAAAATTTATTTTCTATGCAAATGAGATTAGAATCATAAATAACTAAAACTCATTATTATTATTCAACACTCGTATCATTGAAAATAGTTTTTACTTATTTGTTCAATTTATTTATTTTTGCATATTCATATATGCTCCTTGGTAAATTTTCTTGTCTTCGTTGTATAAATATTATTTTGCTATAAATGTCATATGATATTTAATGCAATAAAATGTATGTTATGTTATGTTATGTTATGTTATTTTCATCATCATCTAACTGTCGAAATGTTATTTTATTTTTTGAAACAAGGTAATTCATTACAGCATGTGGTATTTGAATAGATTTTTGTGTGAGTTGGGGAACGCTAAAATATGAAATGGTACAGTTTCTTTAATATATGAAATACCTATGTGACTTAATCATAATCTGACGACATTCGGCTGCACGCGGTCGAATTCTGCGGTTCTGGTGCCAGCGATTTTAACCACGAATGTTTCTTCGTATAATGTTTGCATTTACAGTCACAAACTTATTTTGGTTCAATCACAGTGTATACAAATGTTTATATATCATTTATTTTACACCGACAGGGCAGAAAACCAAACCGCTTATGATTTTTTTTCTATTAAAATTGTGTCCTTCGTGTAGTCTTAATATTGATCTATGTGGTAACCGGAAACCACGTGTTCGAATGGGGGACCAAACCGTTTAACAAACAATGTCGGGTCGACCTGTTGCTGTTCATTAACCAATGTACCACCCATGCACGGGCGTTCATAACTAGGCGGTGACAAAGTTTTCCTTCACTACGCTGTACTTAATTTTGAATAGCCTGGGTACCGAGGATGTGGTACTATGCATTGGGCAAAATGAGCTAGGGCATCGCACCTGGACTCCCTTGTATCCACCTATACTGTCTCTTCCGATGCTGTCTCTTCATCAAAACAGGACCCACACGTGGGAAATCCTTGACCGTAAAGTCTTAAGTATGGTTCACTTGAGAAACCCCTATATTTACTTGTTGAAAAAATTCAAATGCGCTTCAACACTGTGGTAGGTTACCTGCATGATTTATAAACGTTCAAACATACAAATAATACCCAAATTGAATATATACCCCTGTGGTGATAATGACATCGGCTATAGCAATCTGTTTTAGGTTGCCGCATGCATGCCGCTTTTATATGCAAACGCCGTAAGATTGGGGTTTAGAGTTCGAATTCCGTTCGAAACAAACATGGTTTTTATAAGGACGCTGGGTTTTCTTTTCGTATATTACCGAGCAAATATGATCACTGGCGATGACCTTGTCCTTCAAACTAACCAATGTAACCATACACGTTGTCCCCGAGGACTATTTATTTTTTCGGCCAATTTTCACCACATTTGGTTAGAAAAATATCAACATTAACTAATCACACCTTTTAATCACCGAAATGCTTTCAATTTTCAATTAAACCTCTGAGTATTCGATTACTCTGGCCTCTGAAAAACCCTCCAAAAGAGTTCTCTCCGGATCGCTGGGGGCTTAATGGATTTCGGCTATTGTGGCCGAAAGTTTATTCTCTGGTCGAGTGGGTTTAGGTGGACAAAGAGTCCGAATTTGAAGGACCTGATTAAAAACTAGGGTTGTGTAACACCTCTTCGGACGAGGCGCCCGCTCGGTCAGGTGACAATGTGTTCATTTCATGTGTGAAATTGTGTTTCGTGAATATCAGAGTCGACGACTCCCTGGAGTAATAGAAATACTGGACCAACGTCTGACCAAGGAGTGGTCGAGCAGATTTAATCATGATTGTTTTTTGTTACAGATGGGCTGCTTTTTTGTTTTTTATCATGTTAATTGAGACAATATTAGGTATTATATATTGATCTATATATTACACGTGTGTGTGTGTGGTCTACTACCACGAGGGTAACTCCTTGAATGAACGGACTTGTGATGATGTCTCTTTCAAGGAATTTCATGATGAAATTTATCAAATGATCGGTTTTTATTCCGCAGAGTTAAACGTCTGCCGAAGCTGCATACATATGTGAAAACGAAATAAAGTCGAGCGTGTTGTAATGAAAAGATAATTTCTTGTTAAATGTTCTCTCTCTCACTCTCAAAATAACTCGCATAAAAATAAATATCAAATCACACACACACACACACACACACACACACACGTATTATCTTTTTATTTGTTATTTAATTTATGCATTTATTTGCGCCTTCGAAGTAAAACATTTAGATATATATCACGTTTGTCACGTTTGTAATGTGCACATTATAAGGAGTTTAATCCTTTTGTAAAGGAGAACGCCATTTGGGCTAGTATTGCAAGAATATATTTATTAAAAAATATAACATTAAATTACCCAGACTACTACCAACATAACATCATGTATGGACATTCCACTGAACAAATAAAAGGTTTAATATAACTAACGAGAGACAAGTGTTATGAGTATAGGTCATCTATTTCTTGTAATAAATTGATAACTCTGTGTGTGCATTTCTCGTCCCGGGGATAGAGTTCGATATAGTGGCGGTGCTGACGTTTTAGGGCACCGCGTGAAAACGAGATAACCGATGTTCTATGTGTCAAATTTGATTTATAAATCACTCCATCCCAGATTAAATGAAGCCAGATAATATTTGCACTTCTTCAGTCTTCCCAAATGTAGCGGGTGTCGCCAGATAAAGCCAAAAGAGAAACAAATGAACAGTAGTGAATATGTATCGAGGGTTTACAATCCCGGATGATTCGTCATTCTCATCTTCTACAGTTTGTTATTCCTTGCATTTATTTACCTCAGGCAAATTTGTTCAAATAGCACAAGTGTGTCATGTAATATATACATAAAAGTGTTCCCTAATGGCTGTAAATTACCATGTTTTAAATTACCCCACCCATTCTTCCTATCACTATCACACAGAATGAAGAGTTATACCTCTATCTATGCACAGCAGGCAGTCTCGAAATATATGAAAGAAATGACAATAAACAATCAAAATAAAACCAGATCAGTCTGTGTATAAAGTGTAGATTGACCAAGTGTTATACTTTTCATTAACCTTTCCGCATCTGCGAAATTTAAAATTTAGCATTTTAGGTGATCTAACAAGATATAAATAACATCCCAATCCATGGGTTGTCAAATAAGTTTTTTTTTCTTTTTACGGGCCACTATAAAGTTATGCGAACTTCTTTTTTTTCCTCAGTCATGTTTCCCCTAAATATAATAATATTGTCGTTATACATTTCATTATAACAAACCATACAAAAAGGAAATTTCGCGTACCAAGTATGTAGAGTGAAGGTAGCAAATGTTTGAATTGATGTCAATATAAATTATTATAGGCGTTTCAAAAGTTATCAAACTCTGTTCCAAAACAATACTTAGTCATAATGTGTAAAACGGAAACTATAAAACACACACACACACACACACAACTTACCACAAGTGCCCAATGCGTCTGCGGTAATATTCAATTATTTCGCTTTTAATACTTACAAGTTATATTACATATTTGTTAAGGATGACATTGCCAATTACACAGTATAGTGCCGTTGTTAAACTTTCTCTCCGTCTTCCAAATGGAAATGATTTCTAAATGTTTCATCATTAAAAGATAGTATTGGCTAACTTATATCTATAATACTTTGCAGTCGCTGTGAACAGAATAAGAGGAATAAAGGATTTGATCCAAAATGTGTTGATACTACCACTGGGTGTGATATCCTGCCACCTGTCAACTGTGCGATATCACAGTTGGATAGCGCTACGAATAAATGAAATACTGCTGATGGGGCGTTAAATGTAATTAAACAAACTACAGTGCTGATTAATATTAAACGTCGGGAGGAAAAAGAAGAAAAATGTTAATTGTATCGTTCTATGTATAAATCATGGATCAGACCATAGTTACAATGAATCAGAATGAACGAATAATATGTTCCAAATACGCCGGAATCAGGCCATAACACCGACAGACAATTCAGGGGAAATAATTCAATAAAATCAGTTAACATGCAGGTAAGGGTTACTACGCCTGAAAGACGTTTTTTTATTGCCCCCACCAAAAAGGGAAGAGGGAGGGGGTGCATATAGATTTGCCTTTGTCCTTACGTACATACGTCCGTCCGTCCCGAAACTTTGTGACACGCATAACTCCGAAAGTATTTGTACTACAGACTTGATACTTCACGGATATATTATTCAGGACATGAACTTGCGCACCTGGGTATTTTCATTGACACGCCATTGAATTTGACAGAGTTAAGTGCCTTTTTTTTTTCTTTTTTTTTAAAAAGGGGGAATTTAATGCTTGTGACGCATTTAACTTTGAAAGTATTTGTACTACATACTTGAAACTTCATGAATATATTTTTGCAGGACACGAACTTGTGCTCCTGAGTATTTCTACTGCCCCCCCCCCCCCCCCCAAAAAAAAGAGAGGGAGGCATATAGATTTACCTTTGTCCGTACGTCCGTCCATCCCAAAACAGTGACACAGGTAACTCTGAAGGTATTTGTGCTACAGACTTCATGAATATAGTTTTCAGGACATGAACTTGTGCTCCTGGGTATTTTTATTGCCCCCCCCCCCCCCCCCCCCCCTCCAAAAAAGAGTGAGGCATATAGATTTGCCTTTGTCCGTCCGTCCGTCAGTCGCAAAACTGTGACACAGGTAACTCTGAAGGTATTGGTGCTACAGACTTTAAACTTCATGGATATATTACACAGGACATGACTTGCGCTCTTGGGTGTTGGCCTTTGTTTTGGAAAATGCGACGGGTTGGGGCATATGTGTTCACTGGACACATTTTAAGTTATTCTCTCGATCAAATGATTATTGTTTTTTTTTAACGTCACACCGACAGTATTTCAGTCATTTTGAGACTATTTATACTTGTGACAGATGTAGTGCTGTTACACTCCAGTATCACGCCGTAGACAGGTGGCATGATACCACAAACCAGTCACATTATCCAGACATCGGGCCAACCAGTCATGGAACTGAGCTATATCAGTACCAATTTTAACGACCCAAACGAATATTTGACTTGACTTGACTATTTACCGTCGCTTCGACAGTATTTCAGTCAATATGTAGAACATAGTATGAATGAAAAGAAGACAGTTGAAAGAAAGACAGAACACGTGAAGAAATGTTAAGCAAAGTGGAAACTTTTGTGAGAATATCATAAAATATGGAAATATGAGTAATTACCATTATACAGATATTTAATTCAAATTCAAAAAGAAAATGTTCAAATATGGAGGATTGTAATGAAGAACTTCTCACAGTATCAGGTCCTCCTATCAGTCATGGATCTGTAATTAAGACGAAGTCAGTTTTCAAGATATGGGGACTGATAATGATTCACTTTATACATAATGGATGAAAATCCTAGAAACTTCATTTCGCTGGAAAATTCACGAAATTTCTGTATAGCCACAAGGCCATGACCAATTCTTGCTTAAATATGTTTATACCAAGACGTCTTATTCATTTGGAAATTTTGCGTAGTCAGTCTACAATCCAGGCTCATTTAGATGTTGATTTACTAGATTAATAAATAATCATAATATAAAAGTGTATGGGTGTCCTCTGTACTTCTTACAATTCCAAACTAGCCCGGCTGTGTTAAGTACAGTAAAATTAATTAAGATAAAAATGTTTCAATCATCAGATAAATGACTAGTCTCTTTCTCAAACGAACATAGGAATAGAAATACATAAAAAAAAATTTGAGTGAAACAAATCTAAATACGCCGAACTTCACACAAAATCTAGCAGCAAAAGCTACTTGATCTGATTCGAATAAATGCAAATCATTCTAAAAGTATACTATGCATACTGTTAAAATCAGTTAGGAATATGAGCTTCCTTTTGATACACAAATGTTATTGACTTTCTTATGAAAATGTACATGTAACAATTCAGGCTGGAGAATGAGGAAAGAATGAAATTACTACACTATCAGTTGATTTCATTGTGACTGTGTTTGAGGTAATCGATGTTTCCTTGTTGTCATAATCTTCATTGTTTCGTGTAGTTACCTCCCCTTACAGTTGAAGATTACTACTGCCACCACAAGTAAAACATATCAGTATCTAGTTAATTTTTCTTCCCCCCCCCCCCCCCCAAAAAAAAAAATAAAAATAAAAAAATAAATAATCAAATAAAAAAATGCGAGTGGAGTTTCCCTAGTATATTTTCTTTCATATACATCAAATACCGCCTTGTGAAAAAAAAATAATAAAAAAATAAAAATAATATCTTTGACGGAGACGCCATTTTGTTAGTTTACCATCATCACGTGACATTTGTGACGGCAGTGATTCTTTTGCTAAGTGAGCGTGCAAGGGAGATCACTGTGTTTAGTTTGCTAACTCACATGCAAAATAACCTAGACGATAACGCATGACTGGCTGAGATATTTGATTACAAAGTACAAAGTAGTAGCAAATGTGATTTGCAAATTGTATGGTCCAGCAATCGCCAGTGAAAATTATTTAATAATTATAATGCTGATGAAAATAATAACATACCTTATTTCTTTTCTAACAATAGATTATAAAAACATACTTTTAAGCTCGACCGTTCCTGATGCGCTGTTATCCGGACCTGTAGCGATACATGTATAATTCCCATAGTCCTTATAATCCCATCGTTTGCTTTTGATTTTTAACGTTATGAAACGAACTGGGTAGCCAGTGATATCCTGTACGTCGTACTAAACGTAGAATAGAAGACGATAAAAAATGGCAGCATATATACCATGATCATCTTAACTCTTATTAGATTATCATTGTCTAAATCCCTATATATTAGGTAGAAACACTCCGTAAGACTGGCAGCAATATTTCCTTTAAACGAATGATATGATGCCATGATCATATCTTTCATTCTTTGTTTGTTTGTTTGAATGGTTTAATGTCCCACCGACATTATTTCAGTAATTTGGAGACGAAGTCTACTTGAGACAGATATAGTGCTGCCACACTGCAGTATCACGCCGTAGACATGTGAAGAAATCAAAATGCTTACGCAATTATGGTTTGAAACCTTGAGTTAATCATTGATGCAAAACAATAATAATTAATTGAACATTAGTTCCAGAAGAGAAAAGGCATTCAAATTTTCTGTAATATATAAGAAAACTAGCTGACCCCTATGGTCCTCATTTTTTCAAGGGATCAACATCATTTTTGCAATTACGCTAGACATTCATGAGGTAATTATTTTTGTATATAAGGAAAGTAGCTGACCCCCAGGGGCCTCATTTTCACAGGGGTCATCCTTTTTTAGCAATTATGGTATACGTTCCTGAATTGACCATTTTCACTAAATAAAATTAAATTTTGACCATTGGCTTCATAGAAGAAGAATTTTAAAATTTTCATCAAAAAGTCTATAATGAAGCTAGCTGATCCCCTAGGGGCCCTATTTTTCAAGGGATCAACTTCATTTTAACAATTATGGAAGACATATAGGTTTTTAAAATCAAATTCCGGTTTTGCAGAAGAAAATATTCGAAATTTTCTATATAGAGTATATAAGGAAAGTAGCTGACCCCTAGGGGCCTCATTTTTAAAGGGATCATTTTTTTAGCAATTATGGTAGACATTCATGATGTTACTATTTGGGCTGAATGAAATTTAATTCTGATCATTGGTTTCATAGAAGAAGAATATTGATTTTTCTATATAGATTATATAAGGAAGCTAGCTGAACCCTTTTTGGGTTAAAAATTTTTTTCACAGAAGAAGAAATTAAAAAAAAAAAAAACTATATAGAGTATCTAGGGAAATTAGCTGACGCCCTAGGGACCTCATTTTTCAAAGGATCAACTTTATTTTAGCAATTATGTTCATGAGGTGACCGTTTGTGCTAAATGAAATTAAATTCTGGCCATTGGCTTCATAGAAGAAGAATTTTGAAATTTTCTATTAAGATTATATAAGGAAATTAGGCAACCCCTAGGGGCCCCATTTTTCAAGGGATCATCGTTATTTTAGTAATTGTGTTAGAGTGTTTTGAGATGACTGTTTGTGCCAAAGGAAATCAAATTCTGTCATTTGGTTTCAGGGGAGAAGAAGTTTTTTAAAGTAAATTCTGTTGGTTGCCATGGCAACCAGAGTTCTGCATGAATCAAGTTTATTTTTCAAACTTTTTGTGGAGGTTCATCAAAGGATGGTCGATGCCAAGTTTCATTAATTTCTACTTAGCAGTTTCAGGGGAGATGTCGTTTAAACCAAATTTTTGAGGACGGACGACGGTCGACGGATGCAGGGTGATCCTAATAGCTCAATTTGAGCGCTTTGTGCTCTGGTGTAAAAATGTATAAAGCCCCCGTACCTGTCCCCCACCCCCCTTCGGGGTGAGGGGAGGGGGCAGTTCCCATGCCGGTAACCTGTGGTCCAGATGTAGCATACATAGAAGGGGAATGAGCATATTGATGACCTTCTCAGACTTAAATCCAAACTGTTTGGATCTATATTAAAATGTTTGGATCTATATTAAACTGTTGAAGTAACTAACCAGACCAAAAACAGTTTTTTCAAATTTCTCAAATGATATACCCATACAGTTAAAAATTGAAGTCAGTGTGTAAAAGATTGCTCCAGCTGCTGCTGCTTGTGGTGATGATCGTTCATTTAATATTTCTAATTCTCACTATCATCATCATCATCATCATCATCATCATCGACAACAGCCAAAATAATAGATATTTTCGACAGAAAATAAAATGCTGCCTTCCGCGATCCCTGTGTACCTAAGTGAAAACACCCAATCAACTGACACCGGGCGAAGCCGTTTTTTTGTGTGTTTTTTTTAACAATTTCTGTAATTATTCTACCTATGCTTAGCACATACCGGTAGTAATGGGTTATCGAAATATCATTTGGATGAATTGCTATGTCGCAGGCTGGAATGGATCGCATGCCCCAACCTCGACTTACATTTCTGACCACTCAGCCATTGGCCTGCAAATGTAGCCAGAAACTGACAAGTTACTTCATACCTCATACTTCCATGTCGACTTGTCAACTTTATGATTCAGATTGGTTTTCCAGAAGAATGACGACAGAGGCTGTCCTTGAATCTCACACGTCATCAACACATCTTCTTCAGTCACTGCGTAGACCTCTGTCTGGTAAACAATCACTTCCGGGTCGACTTCAAAATATAAAATTTTAGATCCATTTTTTCTCATTGTCTTAACTAGTTGTTCAACATACTCAATACACAGATCGAACTAGACATCCGCTGTTTGTACACAATAGGCCTTTCCAATATTATTTATTTATTTATTTATTTATTTATTTTCATTAAATGATTAATCAGTGACTTTATACTGATACTTGTAGAGTCTTATTTCAAATACAGACTGTACTAAGAATTAAAAACTTGTCTAACTTTATGGTGAATATCATAACTCTACAATGAACTGTTAAAGCCTTTATTATATTTGTACTATATGATCATTTATACAAATTACAAGTCAAAATATTACCGTAACACTGCAGACCAAAACGCAGTTACAGACTACATCGAACTACTTCTATAATAACAAGAAGCGAACAGTTACCAACCAATAACCGATATTCTGTCTAAAATAATAAGAAACAAAGTTAACTGACCAGCTTGGCCTTCGTCAACAATTTATCGATGAAGATTAATCGGTCCAACATTAGTTTTAGGTAATATTAAAGGCTCTGGGACTCTAATGCATGACATTACGGATTGCAAAATCGAGTATAAAACCGGTAGATAAGGACATCAGTGGTAGAGTTTTAATGAGTTTTACCAGCTGCAACTTAAGCTGTGATTTTTTGAACCGCTATGTCCAGCTTGGCATGGAAAAACCAACAAGGATTTAAAATAACATTCATGTTTTTTGTATCATGAAATGTGTTTTTACCAAAACTTGGCTAAGCAATTTTATATATTAAACAAAAAACAGGTTTGAGGAGAAACATATTTGTTATATCTTTTATTTTTCGTGGGTTCGAATCCCGGCAGGGTCATTTGGATTTCTGTGTGAGGAAGCCTTCTAGCTGGCTTGCGGTAGGTCGGTGGTTCTACCCGAATGCCTCCGTGCTTACTTACTTTTAGTTAAAAAGTGTTTATTTTAATGATGTTTAAAAACATACTGATTTTTTTTCAACGCGTACTGTCTGTAATATACTTTGTTAAAATCACTGGCATTGCTCTAAATTTTGCATCATTTTATTTTTAAATAAAGATGTTAAATTTGTGAACTTTTACCACGACGTTTAAAATTTGATGATCAGTAACTGCAGAAAGTACTTAATATTTTACATTGTTACACGTATCTAATATACTTAATTAGCTAAACGAAACATAAAAATAATCACCATTTCCGTTCTTAATTATATGGGTGACATGATACATAAATAATGTTGAAAGAGAATAATAGAATTACTAAAGTGACCCTCCCTACTGGGATTCGAAACTATATCAAAGACATAGCAAACAAAGATTGGCAACTAATGTTCTTCTTAGAAAGAAACACGTAACAAATTGTTTAATTCTCGCAAAGGCACCTTTTTAATTGACTTTTTGTGAAAGTAATTTTATCTTACAAAAAAACATCACATTACCATCAAAATGATACCATATGTATTAGAATAAGTCAAGAAATAAAATGTTTTATGTAAAATACAGAAGTACCTGCGTGAGGATAACTATGTAAAATATGTTGTTGGTTTTTTATTCTGCTATACTGGTTGAATTTAAATCATAATTTAAACGATTTTCATTAAGATAAATCAAACTGAGAATAATTCTTTATAGTAAAGAAATGATTATTTTAAAATATGTTACATTTTCTCGGTAATTTTCCATACTTTTTTTTATAAAGTTTGCAATATTCAGTGATCTACTGTGTGCCTAAACAACATTTTCCACTGACTTTTAAGAAGTTTCCTATCTCTGATTAATATACATACCCTTTACCCAGTTAAGGAACGACCTGTAAAATCAAGTCATTTTACATTTGTCTCCCTTTTTCATCTCCTCGCTGCTACAGGTGTGTGATATATACCCCTTTTGAATGTATTAAAAGCTAATACAAAACCAGCAAAAATTTAACTGGTATCAAGGAACCGACGGCATACCTTCTGAATTTAATAAACATGTTATCAATGAAATTGTACCTACGTTGACTGTTCTATTTAATAAGATGTTTGATAGCGGGATTATTACACAAATCAGGTGCAAACAGTGTTCCTTGAAACTTCAGGGGAATATCGTTGGTAAATACTATTTATAAGATTATGTCTAACATTATTAATAACCATCTTTATATTTGGGCTGAAGAGCACGATATGATAAACGAGGGGCAGGCAGGATTTCAAAAAGGATATTCCATTATGGACAACTTTTTACTTTGCAAGCTTTAGTTCAAAATATTTATCATGGTCTGGCGGACGATTTTATTGTTTGTACATAGATTTCCGAAAGGCGTTTGATAAAATTAATCACAAAATACTATTCCAGTCAATGTATAGAAAAGGAATTCGGGGGAGATTGTTTTATTGGTTAAAATCAGTGTATTCAAATCTTAAATCATATATTGAAATAGAGTGTGGGTTTCAGATTTCTTTCCTTACAATATCGGAACCAGACAAGGAGACAAATACAGTCCCGTAATATTTTCTCTTTTTATCAACGACTTATCTACACTATTAAATGATAAATGTAGTAAGAACGGGATTTTTGTGACAAACACTATACCTGAAAATCTTTGTCTCTTGCTTGCCGATGATGTCGCTAACTGTGCAGATACGAGTCAAGTTACAGCAACAAATTAATGTCATTCAAACATTTCGTAATAATACGGACATGGAAATAAATCTAGATAAAACTGAAATTGTTGTATTTAGAGATGGCAGCAGGTTACGTAAATATGAAAAATGGTATTATAATGGTCATCTTATAAAAACAAGGCAGTCCAAAGGACAGCTATATCCCCCGCCGCTGGCCAAATATTAGAATTTGTTTGGTCATAGGATTATGTTCACCTTAACCTGGCATGGTTGTAGCAGACATAGAAGATCAGTTTAAGACAATTTAACTTTCCGGAGTTATGTATGAATCTCAGAATTTGGAGGCACATATATTAAAAGTTTACTGACAAGTTTTACATGGGAAACAGTACAAAAAGTGAACATCAATGAAGTATAGGATGTGTTAGGTAACCACAAAGTACATGTGTAACTCAATTAAAAACTTTATATATCATGAAATAATTTGTATGATTGTGAACATGACATACTATTATTTACTGAGTACAATAAATCACTGTGGAAGTGCAATCCAGGTCAAGAAGTGGTCTGTGTAAGGCAAGGGGAACACTCCTGAATGAGATATGGAGCGGACACGAAAATAACATTTGACCTGCAAGTATGACCTTGACCTTGAGCCAGCATGACCGACTCATGCCTTCTGCACATCAGCTCAATGAGGTTAACATTTTAGCCGAGTTTGAAGAAAATGTGTCCAAGCGTTCATGAGATATGGAGCGGACACGAAAATAACATTTGACCTTCAAGTATGACCTTGACCTTGAGCCAGCGTGACCGCCTCATGCCTTCTGCACATCAGCTCAATGAGGTTAACACTTTAGCCGAGTTTGAAGAAAATGTGTCCAAGCGTTCATGAGATATGGAGCGGACACAAAATAACATTTGACCTTCAAGTATGACCTTGACCTTGAGCCAGCGTGACCGCCCATGCCTTCTGCACATCAGCCAATGAGGTTAACACTTTAGCCGAGTTTGAAGAAAATGTGTCCAAGCGTTCATGAGATATGGAGCGGACACGAAAGTGTTTCGGACACACTGACGGACTGACGGACGGACTGACGGACGGACGGACGGACGAAGGGCATTCCTATAACCCCCCTCCCGCTTCGCGGCGGGGGATTAATAACGTCAGTATACAAGTACATGGGGTTTTGTTTACGCCTATGCTATCATGGACGGCAGCGAAGATTAAACTTGTAGCACAGGCCAATAAAGCTATATTCAGTATAAGAAATCATCAACGTTCTTTTGGATATTTGCTACATTATGAAAATTTCAAGTTTTTTTGATACAATAATTAAACCAATTGTGTGTTACGCTTCAGAGGTCTGGGGATATGAACATTCTAATATTATTGAATCTGTTCAAACAAATATTTGCAAACATTTTCTAGGGGTTAATAACTCAGTTAATAACTGTATTGCCCTAGGGGTGTGAAGCAGATTACCTTTATGCATAACTTATCAAACGAATTGTATCAAATATTGGTGTAAGCTGATTAGAATGCAGGACTACAGATACCCACAGTGTTACATTATGTTAAAGTCGCTAGATGAGGTGGGAAGAAAAACGTGGGCAACTAAAGTTAAAATCTTATGTTTAAGTTTGGTTTTGGATTTGACTGGTTGTCACAAGATATTGGCGATGTAAATATGTTTCTCTTTATATTTCGTCAACGTATTGTAGATTGTATGTTACAAAACTGGTATAGCAATATAAGTAATTCAAGCAGATGTGATTTTTATAGAGAATTCAAATCATTAGTATATCCAGAAAAATATCTATGTGTAGATATTAATATTACGTTAAGAAGGGCGATGGCGAAATTAAGAAGTTCGAATCACCATTTTAGAACAGAAACGGGTCGACACAGCAATATACCGAGAGAAACAAGATTATGTCAATACTGCCAGACTTAACAAGATATTAATACTATAGAGGATGGATTTCATGTTTTCTTTATTTGTCCAAAATATACAGATCTTAGACAACAACATCTTCTATCATGGTATAAAGGTAACCATACTGTTAGTTTAATACAAATAATTACTTGTTAAATGAATGTATATATAAACATAATTTAGTTAAAATAGTCTATGACAGGTGTTGGAATATTTCAACACTTTAGTGTCATAAATTATGTGAAATTTTATGTGACCACTGTCTCTATACATAGTGAAGCTGTTTATAGTATGTTTTATATATCTTATTAGTTAATATTTGGCATGTATGAATGTATATGATTGTTGTCAAATAACACAACACTATATTGTTTGTGTGGTTCTTACCACACAGGTCATGTAAGACATGTATTATAGGCCGGTGGCCTTTATGTACTAAATAACGTATCTGAATCTGAATCTGAGGAAGCAACAATGAAAGTAAATAATGACGATGTCACTAAGTGTTTGCCGTTTTGAAATCAACGTTTAAACTGCTTTACTATTTAAAGCATTTTTTAGTTCTTTCAAATTTTGGTAACACATGAAAAAAATTAGCCGACGGATAAATTCTCTCTAATATTGCCCTATAAACTGTTCTGTCAAACACATTGGCTTCTATTTTTCTTTGTACACAAGTAGGATGTTACATTTTATCAGATCGGTTAATGTTCGGTCAATAAAATTGCGCCATTCACTCACAGGCTATATTGGAGAAATTCCCTATAAACAGGTTAAGATTTCAAAGTGATTTAAAAATTTAAACATAAATAAATGTTCACATTTTTCAACACATATGTTACGTGATGTGCATAAAGTTAGTTCCTTATTCCTTATTCCTTTTTCGAATAAGGAATAAGGAACTGGTTCCTTATTCCTTATTCAAACACAAATAAAGAACAAAAAAGTGGCAGATGCACATGACTTGTTGTTAAATAAATGTGATCTATAGCATGTATTTAAGCATGAGAAATATTATGTAAGAGGTTCCAAGTGCATAAGAACCATTTTTGTGAAGAAAATGCGAAAGTCGAATAAGGAATAAGGAACTGGTTCCTTATTCCTTATTCAAACGCGAATAATGAACTGAAAAATTAACAGATGCACATGACTTTTTTTTAGCATAAATGTTATCTAAAGCATGTAATTAAGCATGAGAAATACAATATAAGAGGTTCCAATGCTTAAAACCATTTTTTATAAAAAAAATGCTAAGTCGAAGAAGGAAAAAGGATGGTTCCTTATTCAAACGCGATAAGGACAGTAAAATTGGCAGATGCACATGACTTTATTTTAGCATTAATGTTATCTAAAGCATGAAATTAAGCATTGAAATACAAATAAGAGGTTCCAAGTGCTTTAAACCATTTTTTATGAAAAAATCATAGTCGAAGAAGGAATAAGGAACTGATTCCTTATTCAATGCGATATGGAACAGTAAAATTGGCAATGCATATGACTTTATTTAGCATAAATTGATCTAAATAATTAATTAAGCATGAGAAATACTTATGGAAGGTTCCAAGTGCATAAAAACCATTTTTATGAAATTAAATGCATAAGTCGAATAAGGAATAAGGAACTGGTTCCTTATTCCTTATTCAAACGCGAATAAGAACATAAAAATTGGCAGATGCATATGAATTTTTTTTTAGCATAAATATGATCTAAATAATATAATTAAGCATGAAAAATACTATATGAAAGGTTCCAAGTGCATAAGAACATTTTTTTTAATGAAATTAAATGCATAAGTCGAATAAGGAATAAGGAACTGGTTCCTTATTCCTTATTCAAACGCGAATAAGGAACAGTAAAATTGGCAGATGCACATGACTTTATTTTAGCATAAATGTTATCTAAAGCATGTAATTAAGCATGAGAAATACAATATAAGAGGTTCCAAGTGCTTTAAAACCATTTTTTATGAAAACAATGCATAAGTCGAAGAAGGAATAAGGAACTGATTCCTTATTCAAATGCGAATATGGAACAGTAAAATTGCAGATGCATATGACTTTATTTTAGCATAAATATGATCTAAATAATATAAATAAGCATGAGAAATACAATATAAGAGGTTCCAAGTGCTTAAGAACATTTTTTTTTATCAAAAAATGCATAAGTCGAAAAGGAATAAGGAACTGTTATTCCTTATTCAAACGCGAATAAGGAACAGTAAAATTGGCAGATGCATATGACTTTATTTTAGCATAAATATGATCTAAATAATATAATTAAGCATGAGAACTACTATATGAAAGTGTCCAAGTGCTTTAAAACCATTTTTATGAAATTAAATGCATAAGTCGAATAAGGAATAAGGAACTGGTTCCTTATTCCTTATTCAAACGCGAATAAGGAACAGTAAAATTGGCAGATGCATATGAATTTATTTTAGCATAAATATGATCTAAATAATATAATTAAGCATGAGAAATACAATATAAGAGGTTCCAAGTGCTTTAAAACCATTTTTATGAGAAAAAAAATGCATAAGTCGAATAAGGAAAAAAGGAACTGGTTCCTTATTCCTTATTCAAACGCGAATAAGGAACAGAAAAATTTGCAGGTGGACATAACTTTATTTTAGCATAAATTTGATCTAAAGCGTGTAGCTAAGCATGAGAAATACTATATAAGAGGTTCCAGGTGCTTAAGAACCACAACTTTGTATATAGATAAGTAGAACACTTTTAATGAAAATCTGAATCCAGCCTAGATAATCAGGTACCTCAGACTTCCCTTTTGTCGATAAAGGCAAATAAGGTGACCGGTTCATTCTCCCTTATTCGAATTAAACAATATTTAAAATATTTTGTCAAGTTTTCTGTTCCTTATTTGGCTTTGAATAAGGAATAAGGAACCAGTTCCTTATTCCTTATTCGACTTATATATTTTATTTTTAAAAGGGATCTTATGCACTTCAAACGCATATACACTACTACACATGCTTTATCACATTATTAGATAAATGCTTAGATTGAATCCGATGCGTCTGTCAATTTTTCTGTTCCTTTTTCGAGTTCAGATAAGGAACCAGTTCCTTATTCCACTTATGCATTTAATTTCATAAACAATGGTTTTAAAACACTTGGAACCTCTTATATTGTATTTCTCATGCTTAATTACATGCTTTAGATAACATTTATGCTAAAATAAAGTCATTTGCATCTGCCAATTTTACTGTTCCTTATTCGCGTTTGAATAAGGAACCAGTTCCTTATTCCTTCTTCGACTTTCGCATTTTCTTCATAAAAATGGTTCTTATGCACTTGGAACCCCTTAATATAATATTTCTCATGCTTAAATACATGCTATAGATCACATTTATTTTAACAACAAGTCATGTGCATCTGCCACTTTTTTTGTTCTTTATTTGTGTTTGAATAAGGAATAAGGAACCAGTTCCTTATTCCTTATTCGAAAAAGGAATAAGGAATAAGGAACTAACTTTATGCACATATGTTACGTGGCATATAGGTGACATGCGCTTTCCTTTTAGATCTTTAGGGAACGACTTATTTTTTTAAGGGAACGACTTGACACTAGGTAAATTAGTTATATTTTCTATTTCAGTCCATAAGACTTGTCCATTCTCCCTTTTCGTCTGTAGCATAAAATATGTACATGACTCAAAAGTAGTTCGTTTTTTTAAGATAAATCATAATTCTAACCAGTTTTACTTACAGCTGACCGCCACTTTCATGTATCTACTCACGACCCCGATGGAATTGGACGCCTTGCATATATAAGTGTCAGCCCCGTAGCGTGTGACGTTGAAAAAAGTCAGCGTCTTTCCTGTCACTCCAAGATCTAGAAATAGTTATTAAACTCATCAAAACAGCTTCTGAAATTTCGTGACGATAAACCTAATACCTGGAATGGATTTTCTAGTACAGAATCAGTCTAGCAGAAAATGGAGGATGCAGTGTATATTGTGTAAATTGTGTGTTTAATTGTTTGATCACACAACCCAATAAACGAAAAACTATTGCTGATTCACTGCAATACAACAATAATCGGTATGAAACTATATCCAGACAGAAACATATTACGGGCACATAAGCAGCCGCTTGGAAGTACAACCTTAGTCCTATACAAAAAAACACACATTTTAAACGAATGTCAGAACCAGCAACTGAGAGAGTGGCCTCCTGCTCCTTGGACAGACGCCCTGGACACGACCGCTATAACTTCGCTTAAGGCACTACTTTGAGTTATCAATCTGACAATTTATATTTCTGTGGCTTCCAATGATAACAAAAGACAACTACCTTTCAAACACATAATGTTGCTAATTCCGTTCCGTGTTAATTCTATGTAGTGTCAAGTATTTTAAGTCTACGAAATGCCTCAAACTATTGAATAGAAAATAAAGATGTCGAGCCGGCGGACCTGAGCGGTTCTTCTCTTTTAACAGCAAAAGGCATACCTTCATTATGCTACTCAGATTATTTCACGGCTTGTTGTTTCGATATTCTCCCGATAACATTTTCTCGAGGATTCAGCGACTGTAATTCGTCCCAAACGCAACATTAACAAAAATATGAATTTTGCAGCTGCAACATCAAGGACAGTTATTTCGAAGACAAAACACTAACCAAGGGATCCACGCACATTTACTGCTAGGTTATGATTTTACAAACGTTGAAGTGTTCCCATTATCACCAAATAGATACATACAGACCATCGGTCATATACCCATCCATAAACAATATGACCAGGTTAATATGTTCGCACGATATTATGAGTTACATTTTATAGACGATAAGAAAGGACGCTTTTGTTACCTGTTGTTGTGTTGCCTTGAGATTCCCTGTACCACGTGACATTCGGTTTAGGATATCCGACCGTATCGCAAGTCAGTGTCACATCACTGAATTCAGTAACAACAACAGTGGTCTGCGTGCTCCCATCATTAACAATTTTCGGCACAGCTATCCAAAATAAAAAAAATAAAATAAACTTTAATGTTCGTTAAACACGTGTATATTCTTATTTCAACCAAGTCTCCGAGTCCATTCTTATCATTTGCAATATCAGTCTGAAAAATGGTACCAAACGAGCCGTGTGAGAACGCGCTTTTAGGTTCAACGCACTTTGGGGTTTGACCCCAAAGTGCGTGACGTATTTTGGCGTCAGAATTGGGCCACAGAGTGCATTGCATTGTTGAATTACTTAATCGGAAAGTAGCGAATCCAATGCACTTTAGAGTCAGACCTTTGAACATATATTTAAGAAATAGCATGCATTTGAATGAAGGGAAGTGATTTCCACGGCCCAGACTTATTGGTTCAGGAGTATTTTGGAAGGTAATGGCGGGGCTCTTTTTTAATTTGACATCAATTAACATACATTTGATTCTCGTTCAACCCTCGATGTTATTTTCTTAGACCATACTGCTATAGATATATTGCAATATAAAGACATCACTTAATATGACTTTATCTAAGTATGCACACCGAAAGTTCGTTTTTTCTACTTTCTTAAAAATGTTTACCCCTTTATCATACTAAAGAACTATTTTTATCTCATGTAAAAATAGCATTAGGATTTAGGAGAAGATTGAGAGATTAAGGACTAATTTAAAAAAAAAAAAGTTATGATTTCAGCCATAATTTACATACAATATTATCAATATCAATAAGTTTACATTATTAAGTTTA
The DNA here is from genome assembly GCA_021229015.1 of Solen grandis. Lineage (NCBI taxonomy): Eukaryota > Metazoa > Mollusca > Bivalvia > Adapedonta > Solenidae > Solen > Solen grandis. The sequence goes on along the minus strand of JAIFHC010000386.1, from coordinate 21,551 downwards.
ACTAAACTGAGAGTATCTTCTCATTTACTGTTAGAAGTTGAAGATGGTCTGGTAGTACAGTAACCTTTACAACTAGCCTATGCAACATGTTAGAAGATGGGTGTCATTTTATATTTGAATGTATTACACGCCCATGTATGTTGATATGAATTGAAATGTTTAAAAATGAAGAGCATAATATAGTTAGTGATATATGCGTGCGACTATATTCAATGATTTTAATAGTAGAAATACATTTCATAGTAATGTTTCCTGACGAGGTAGTATTGAAATTCGATCTCTTACGTAAACATCCTTTTCTGGACAAATATCACTTTATCCAGATATTGCAATAATTGGTAAAAATAAGAGCGTTACATATTTCTTGTGTGTGTGTGGATGGATAAGATTCTGTGTGTATATATATATATATTTATTTTTTTGTTAGCGTTTCGAGTAAGATATTTTTTTTGGGGGGTACCATACAGCTATATAGCTATCAATATTGTTCATACTTTTGTTTATATATACTGAATTGTGTATTAAATGTAATTTAGTTTAAGTAGTTAATTCTTTATTTCTTATTGTCATTGAAGAACATATCATAAAATGCATATTTTGTAGATATGTTGCAAATACTTGTAAAGTTCTTATGCGTTGTATACATGCATTTACTCGTATATAATTTAAGTTCATTTGCCATCGTATTGTAAAATTGCCACTTAGGGAATGACCTTCTGGAATATTCAAAATAAAGGTTGGACCCCAAAGTGCGTTAATATGTGACATATCAACGCACGTTGGGGTCTACTTTCGGAGCTGTCCCAAAAGTGCGTTAAACCGACCGCACTTTGGGATCAGTGCAATTTATGTCTTGTAACATGGCAAAATTGTAGGTAGGAGCGGTACTACGGTCTCGTGACTTTTCCAAATATTGAGCGCTTTGGGTATCGAAGAGAAACCACGTAAAAATTGACTAATCAGTAAAAGGAAAGTTTCTTCTTAAACCATCAAATAAATCTTTCTAATCAAACCTTCACATTTCGGCGCCTTCCAAACAAATACCTTAGAACTGGATTTATGCTGATAATCTGTTATAGTTTTAGATTTCGTGTATCGTGTTTGATCATGAATCAGAGCAACAGTTAGGGAAAAAATATGTTTCTTATCACAAGTTGACTTGTTATGAATACATGACTTTTCATAATATTTTCAAAAACAAGAGGCCCATGATGGCCCTAAATCGCTCACCTGAGATAAATAGGTTGACCCAAGGAACATCTGTACCAATTTATTTTAAAATCTGGCCAGTAGTTTTGAAGAAGATGATTTTTAAAGTTTTCATATTTTTTTTCTTTTTGTTGCCATGGCAACCAGAGTTCTATATGGATCAAGTTTATTTTAGCAACTTTTGTGAAGGTTGACCCAAGGATCATTCCTGCCAAATTTAATCAAATTCTGTCCAGTGGTTTCAGAGGAAATGTTGATTAAAGTTTTCCCTATATACGTATAAGGCAAATAAGTCCCGCCCCTGGCGGCCATGTTTTTTACGAATCGGAAAAATTTTTAGCAACTTTGGCAGAGGTTGACCCAAGGAACATCTCTACCAATTTATTTTAAAATCTGGCCAGTTGTTTTGAAGAAGATGATTTTTAAAGTTTTTTTTTGTTTTTTTGTTTTTTTGTTGCCATGGCAACCAGAGTTCTACATGGATCAAGTTTATTTTAGCAACTTTTGTGAAGGTTGACCCAAGGATCATCCCTGCCAAGTTTAATCAAATTCTGTCCAGTGGTTTCAGAGGAGATGTTGTTTAAAGTTTTCCCTAAATACATATAAGGCAAATAAGCCCCGCCCCTGGCGGCCATGTTTTTTTACGGATCGGAATAATTTTAGCAACTTTGGTAGAGGTTGGCCTAAGGAACATCTGTACCAATTTATTTTAAAATCTGGCCAGTAGTTTTGAAGAAGATGATTTTTAAAGTTTTATATTTTTTTCTTTATTTTTGTTGCCATGGCAACCAGAGTTCTACATGGATCAAGTTTATTTTAGCAACTTTTGTGAAGGTTGACCCAAGGATCATCCCTGCCAAGTTTAATCAAATTCTGTCCAGTGGTTTCAGAGGAAATGTTGATTAAAGTTTTCCCTTTATACATATAAGGCAAATAAGCCCCGCCCCTGGCGGCCATGTTTTTTTACGGATCGGAATAATTTTAGCAACTTTGGTAGAGGTTGACCCAAGGAACATATGTACCAATTTATTTTAAAATCTGGCCAGTAGTTTTGAAGAAGATGATTTTTAAAGTTTTCATTTTTTTTTCTTTTTGTTGCCATGGCAACCAGAGTTCTTCATAGATCAACTTTATTTTAGCAACTTTTGTAGAGCCTTACCCAAGGAACATTCCTGCCAAGTTTCATTAAATTCTGTCCAGCGGTTTCAGAGGAGATGTCGTTTAAGTCAAATTGTTGACGACGGACGACGTACGACGCACGACGCACGACGACGGACGCCGGACAAAGGGCGATCACAAAAGCTCACCTTGAGCACTTTGTGCTCAGGTGAGCTAAAAATCGATAATTCAGTGTGACCAATTGGGAAAATATCATCGTGACAGCAAATACTCACGAACTCTGAGAGATTTACCGAATGTTTGGAAATCCTGAATCATAAGAGCACAGTTTTCCGCTTTGCTTGCGCTATATCCTATGAAAATGATAAAGAAAAAACCTTTAAATCAGTTTTCTTCTCCGAATCGAGGCAAAATATGATATTTGTGACAGCTTGAAATGACGTCACATACCATGTGGTATGGTCACGTTGTTTGTACTTCACTTTAAATGATGTTTTTGCCTAATATAGAAAATAATGTAATGATCGGGGAAAAAGCCAGTGGAGAAAGGGTTAATTTGGACTCCACGCACTCTGTAGGGGTGAATACTAAGGGCCATCAAAAGGAAACGTTTCTGGAAAACAATTATTTTGGGTGGTCACCAGATAAGTCGTGCCGCCATTACTGTGCAGATATTGATAAACCGAGTGTCCGCCATTACTGTGCGGTTATCTGGATAACTGCATGGTATTGCATCAGTTATTGCATGGGCGTGGAAACTCCGCCTACTAGAAAGTGTGTGGTATCCAATTTAACAAGGGTACTTTTCTAGGCCGTGTTACAATTCGAACTATAAATGAAGGAAAATCAAAGGACGTGTGAAATAAGGCTATATAAATCACTGAATGCGATGAATACAGCAGACTTTCAGTTCGTATCGTCGAGTCATATGTTTTCACGCACATACGTTTTCGCGCAATATTGTAATTTCCGGAATTCCTATTTACACAAGCTATGATTACGTCATTAGCGTCGGTATTTTCTTTATCTGATTTGCAACTATAGACAGATCATTAGATGTGTGGAAAATACAGTTGTCAAGAGTAAAAAAGTAAAAGGATTAGAGGCATAGTCTGTTTTAAAGAAGAAAAAAATTATTACTTTTAAAGCAGTTTATTATTTACCCCCTAAAATTTTTAATGAATGCATTTCCCTCCATATTTTTTATCGTCTGGTTACCGCAATCTGTCAAACCGGTCATGTGATTGTCATATGGTATATTGTTGCGTTTTTGGAAAGTAACAAGCTTATATATTAGGATAATTTCTTACATGTTTTTATGCTTTTGACATTCTCTAGGTGGTAGCATAAGTATTAGCTGGAAAAATGTTTCCAATCCTACGTGAAATTTTTTTATACTAATTTACTCTGTAATGTCACTTTATCGGAACATTTTTTTCTCCATTTTTATTTACAAAATCACGTGGTATAGCCAACTTGACATATGCCATGTTTAGAGTAGGGGAAATTCATTTTTTATTTTGAAAAGATACCTAATATGACCTTAAACAGTGTGAATAAACTTAATATTTGTGTGATTTTACACTTAACATACAACTGAGATAATTTAAGTATTGGAAACAATATTTAACAATGCTGAACGCCAGAAAAAACCCTTATTTATAGCATGGCATGTAGTGCGCGAAAACATATGACGTAATACACAAGTTACCTACGTTTGGGGTATCCCCTAAAAATGTCTGCTGCTTCGTGAAAATACGGCCTACACTTATGATATTTCATTGAAAGAGAGCAAATACATCTAGTTGCAGCCAAAGTAGTTAAACAGTTAATTTAAATTAAAATAATATCATCCGCAACGAGCTAAATACATAAGTGCGTGAAAACCCATGACTCCGGGATATATAATCTGAACCAGCTGGGCGATAGAGAGAAAAAGATTAACTTAACTATTTGAGTTTAACGTCACTTCGACAGTATTTCAGTCATATAGCTTATTACAGGTGAAGAAGACCCCGAATGCACGGAGGTATCCGGGTAGAACCACCGACCTACCGCAAGCCAGCTGGAAGGCTCCCTCACATGAAAATCCGAATGACCCTGCCGGGATTCGAACCCACGCGGTGAGGGGCTGAGTGAGTGTTAAAGTCAGCGACTTTACCCTCTCGGCCACGGAGGCCCCGAGAAAATATTACGGAAAGACACAATTTTGAACTACATATCAAAACGCGCCTTTAACTAAATATATTAAGAATGGCTATATGGTTTATTAATTCTATGCCTTGTTTTACATTCATTATTTCTCTTATAAAATTATAAAATCGCGTTTTTTATGTTCTGATCAGTCATGACAACTGCCGGGTCTAGCAATATTATGTAAACAATAAGCAATAGTGCACAGTGTTTTATTATCATTTCAAGATACTGAAGATGATACATACATACAGCTATGAAACACAATGAAAATGACTTAAAGGTATTTTGATGGTAATTATAATATTATTCAAAAGAAATGATTATATTATTTGTTTATATTCCAATTAATCATATTTAGAAGAAAAAAAACCTTAATGTATGAGTTTTATGCCTTGTTTTCAATTCAATATTTCTTTCATTCATGTCCAAAAACATGTGTTATTTTTTTTTTTAAATAAGTTTTCACAAATACTTCAATATCATTCTTGCAGGATAAGTTCAATCTATACTTAATATAAAAGGTATTTGCGTCTATGAAACATTATGTAAGTAAAAATATGCAAAAGGTATAAACTATTCTGAAGACAAATACTATTGTTCAAAAGAAACGACTTTAGTTCTATTTCAATTGACGAATGGTATCTTAGCTTTAATTTGGATGAAACCGGAAGTATCTTGTCCCGGCAATATCCAACATAAAAGCATGATTTCTATCATTTTTTACGAAAAAGTGAGAGATAAAGAACCGGTTAAAACATATCTCTTAGCTTTGAAACGGACCTAAACCGATTTCTCTACGATAACAGAGGGGTAAATTTGACCTTTAAGAAGTGCCCCCTCCCCCTATTTTCGTTGTTCTCTGTTACCGTAGTGCTAGTAGCAGCAGTATTACAAAGAAAAGAGGATAGGAGATCAGATATGATACTATTTAGCTTACACATTATACGCAGCCTGACTCGGGACACCACCCGAGTCCCAGTTTTACAGATGTACAGAGCCTTGTCCTCTCGTCTCACGTTGTTTATTCCAAGATCCCACTCCAGTGCGCTAGACTTCTGCACTTCCATGCGTCTCGTACCGGTCAAAACCGTCATGCCAAATGTAAGCATTTCATTCTTCCGAAACCAGGTGACCTTTGTAAAACGAAGGCAATATAATGTTCTTATTAAACGCTCGGGTAACTTTGTTTTTAACTGTTATGCATAATGATAAAACCTTTCAAATACAGGTCTCGTTCAAAAAACAAATAGGGAACCAATGAATTAGCAAAAAGAGAAATTACACATGTATAAAAGTTCTAAAACCATTTATTCTTTCCTTCTTTTCTTTCTATTTGGACTACATATTTTTGTAGGAAACTAGACAAAAAGTCAATTTTGAATACGACGACACAATTAACACGAAAATAACTATAACGTATAGTTTTAATTTATGTATATTGTTGATGGTCATGCTTAGTACAATATCAATCAGTTTATTATAGTTGAGTGTAATTCCACGCTGATAACGCTTACATAGATTATATTAATTAACATCTTCACCCATTTGATACTTTGATTCACATTGAATTGGGGTTAACTGAATAGTGTTTCTTCTAGAATGCTTCAATACTGTCAGTATACGTTTATGTTTCGATGAAATTCAAATGATCGCGAGATATCTAATGCATGGTAATTAGATAAAATGCACTTAGCTTAGTATATTTGAAAAAGATGATTTCAAACACCGCGATGGACAGCAAAATGTCCAGTGAATGCAAGTGGGTCCGAATTTGGTTGCACAAATTCAAGTTAAACCAAATACGTACCGTTTGAGTTGGCTCCATCGATAGTAAACACGGCAGTCTTGCAGTGTACCCAAGCTTAACATCGACAGGAATCTCATTTGCAACTGCCCCAGTAACAATAGCTTCTGAAGAAGACAGAAATCTAAATAAATAATTGATCATCATCATTAATTATTTATCCACATCTGATTATCAACGGATGATTCACAGCTTTGTTCAAGAATGTGTGTTTTTAAAAGCTAGACAGATTTCGATGTTGAGATCAAATATGTTATCAAAATATTAGGATTACACTAGGAAATTGCGTGCAAAAAAAAATCAAATCAGGGTCACATGCGTGTCTTATGTCAGCGTGTTCATCTTGTTCATATAACTTGCTATAACGCCGAGCACGCGTGTTTGTATGTCAATGTGTACATGTAACGTGCTAAACTGTCGAATATGCGTTTGACATTCTCAAAATGTTGCGGAAACTTGTTCAAATATTGTGTTATGTTGAACATCCGTGTTTTCGTCAAAGCAAATTCGACATGATAAAACGTTATATGAAAAAAAATACTGCGACACCTTAACATAATGACACGCATGTTCGCCATGAACAAGAGACACGAGAGAACGAGAGCTATATGAACAAATGACTACGAAACTTTGACAAAATAACACGCAGTTTCGGCATCATAACACGTTATATGAACAAGAGAATATGACATTTTCACAAAATTACACGCATGTTTGACATGATACAAAGTTATATGATTAAGAGAGTACAACACTTTGAGATGATAACACGCCTGATCGACATGAAAACAAGTTATATGAGCAAGAGACTACAACTTTTTAACATGATAACAGGCATTTCAACACGAAAACACATTCTATGAACAAGATATTGCGACACTTTGACATAAATGGAAACAAGAACAAGAGAAAAATTTAAAAAGTTCAAAAAAGATTTGCCCTTTGACATGATAACACGCACATTCGACATGATAACACAACACACGCATTGACAAAACACGCATATTTGACAAGATAACACGACATGATAATACGTTATATTTAAAATTAATTAAAAATTAAACTACATGTTAAAAGATTTGATAACTCGTTTTAGGAACAATACCCTACGACACTATATGTTAACTCGCGTGTTCTGCATGATACAGTTATATAGAAACAAGAGGCTACGATACTTTGACATAATCAAAACGGAAATTCGACATGATAACACGTTATATGAACAAGAGACTACGAAACGTTGATACGATAACAAGCATATTCAACTAATAATTTTAACACTATGTTCAATATGATAACACGTTACCTGAACAAGAGATTACAGCACTTTGACACTTTAATTAAAATTGACATTTAAACACGCATGTGCGACATATTAAGACGTTATATGAACATTAGACTATGACACTTGGACATTAAAACACGCATGTGCGACATATTAAAACGTATGAACAAGAGGCTACGACACTTGAACATTTAAACACGCATGTGTGACCTATGAAGACGTTATATGAACAAGAGACTATGACACTTTTACATTTTAACACTCATGTGCGACATATTAATACGTTATATTAACATTAGACTGTGGCATTTTTGCATTTAAACACGCATGTGCGACATATTAAGACGTTATATGAACAAGAGGCTACGGCACTTGGACATTTAAACACGCATGTGCGACATATTAAGACGTAATATGAACAAGAGACTACGACACTTTGACATTTAAAAAAGCATGATCGACATATTAAAACGTAATATGAACAAGAGACTACGGCACTTCGACATTAAAACACGCATGTTCGACATATTAAAACGTTATATTAACAAGAGACTACATCACTTTGACATTTAAACACTATTGTGTGTCATATTAAGACGTACGAACAAGAGACTAGGGCACTTTGACATTAAAACACGCATGTTCGACATATGAAGACGTTATATTAACAAGAGACTATGGCACTTGGACATTTAAACACGCATGTGCGATACATTTAGACGTTATATTAATAAGAGACTACGACACTTTGACATTTTTACAGTCATGTTCGACATATTAAAACGTTATATGAATAAGAGACAGTGGCACTTTGACATTTAAACACTCATGTTCGACATATTAAAACGTTGTATGAATAAGAGACAGTGGCACTTGGATATGTTTGCTCATATATTCAACATGATAACACGGTATATGATCAAGATTCTGAGACACTTTGACATAAAAATTAACTTAGGTTTGTCTTGGTAAAACTTTTTTTTTAGACAAGAGAATTCGCCACTTTGAAATGATAATTCGCATTCTCGATAACATGATAATACGTTATATGAAAATTGGTCTACGATACTTATTAGTATCGTATTTATCGAAAATTAAAACAAGAAAAATACGTACGAGCAATGAAGAAAAACGTTCCTAAACCTCTACAACTGGCATCCATCTTTCAAGAAAGTAAGGTATACATTCTAGACCAGTATGCCTGTTGTTAAATACACGATATTTCTGTTTTAAAATCCTGATTGTTGTCTCTATAAATAAACCATTTTCCCGATATTGTTCATCTTCCTTACTACTTAAACGTGAAGGAAGCAGGAAAGTGGTTATTTTATCAACCGGACACCATTTATCTGTATACATCTAATAGGCAGTATTCATGTAAGGATGTAAATTAGCTTTTGACTGAAAATAGAAAAAATAGCATATTATGATGAATGTATCCTAAACAGATATAAAAGAGAAACATTGTACAAACTTGGATGCTGACAAAATCACTTATTTCATAGTTCAACACATTTTAAGATAAACATTACTTAATAACAAATTTATATTACAATTCATAAAATTCTAATGTATTAACTTAATTCTCTCTAACCTATATGACCAGAATAAATGCGTGCTGCTACCGGTGTGGTATTTGCTTGTATGCTTACTGCTTTCCACGGATTCCTAGATCTGGAAACTGCCTCGTGGATGTTATATATAGTGTTACACTGGTTATGAGAATATGCACTTTGTGTTAAATAACATTTAAAAGGCACAACCAAATGGTGAAACTTTCCCCGTTGCACCTCATCATTTTTTTTAATCTTTTAGCTATGTCATGTTATCCCGATTTGATTTTGTTTTAGATTTTTATTTTGTTGCAGCTCTTTGTATTGATACTGTTATACTAGTCCAACATTGATTATCTAATCTCTAATTAATAACTCTACCTGACCTAATGTTTGAATTATCTCCCTTTTAAATTTTTATTTTTAAATTTTTGTCGGGAGCATAACTCAGAAACAAAACAAGGTAAGGATTTGAATTTGAAACATAATATGATAGCAAGTAGAAGCAGTGCAGTAACCAAGAACCATAACTCTGGTCCAATTTTGTATTATCTCCCTTTATTTATTTTATATATATTTTTCTTCAGAACATAACTTCTCAACTATTCAAGGAATGGATTTAAAATTATGAATAGGTAATGAGTTGTAGAAGTGCAATGATTACAAAACAATATTTCTCTGTCTAGTTTTTTTTTAAAATCATTTCTTCATGTTTTTAATGATTTTCTTTTTATTTTGAGTATTACTTCATTACTATATAAAGTCTATATATTTGACACTACTCCACTCATGAGCATCAATTATTTGACATCTGACCTGCTAAGACGGGGGTATAGTGTTTTTTGAACACATCTTGTTTTTTACATAAAAACGCCACCCTAACTTTCGTATTTTTACGGATATAATTTATTGGAAATGTTTCATGGTGAGTTAGTCACCAAGATACAAAATTATTTTGTTACCTGGTCAGCAATTCAGCGAAGAATTTGGAATATTTCACTATATAAATACAACGTATCAAGAAGACTAGCTCCGGTCGTCATCTTTTATACGGATCTGAATGATTTGAACAATCAAGGTAGATGGTTGCCAAAGGATGTGGTAAAACGTGGCAATTCACTTTAAAGAAGAAGCGGTCATATTTTTTCACGAATCTAAATTATTATTCATGATATTTTTTCTAAATATGTGATTGTTCATTTCTTTTTCATCTATACTGTATTTTTTTATCATTAAGCATAGAATAAGTTAACTGACAGAGTACAGTATTTCTAAATACGATAGTTTTGTTGCCTTTTTGAGCATCATTAAGGTCAATATATGATACGTATTGAATCTTTAGGTATATGCTCTCAAATATTTTGAACCGAAAATATTTAAAGAACATTTGTACAAACACATTCAATATATACATTTAAGTGATGTACAAGCGCAAAGGGTTAAGGGATAGCATGTGATGAAACAGATGTATCGGCATTTATTGTGATAAAAAATTATCTCGTATTTTAATATCGAAACTACAAACAAGGAAGAATACGTATGTGTAATGAATAAAAACGAATTAGATCTTTTATGAAAATACCGTTTCGATTTATGGCATGTATTCCTATTGTTTGACTTTTGACATGTATCTTTAAGCTGATTTTTATTTCCTGTTTAATAATGCTAAGAGTCACTCGTTCGATATTGTTCTGTTGGCTTTCTTAATCTTCCTTTCTACTTCAAAGTGAAGAGAGAAACAATAACGATAAGGTCACAAGCTTAGCTATAAGATTACATTGTTTTCTGTCTTATATTTAAAGGACAGCCTTGATAAGTGTGTCTCGTGGGGTTCCTGGACCCGGGTTCAATCCCAAGTCCGTCCGATGTTGTATATTAAAGGGTATGGGTTGCCCTTTCGGATACATGGGTTTTCTCTGGGTACTCAGGTTTCTAACACATCTATAACCATTTCAATGCCATCATCAATGCCAACGAGGAGATTCCATGAACGATTTCGCTTTCTGTCAAATCGTTTCATACTGACTGCAGATAGTTACAGCAAATGAATTTGTAATGGTCCATATATCTGAACAGTGTCGGAAACCCATGAGCCCTCATTCCGTTACTCCATACTTCGCCCGTGGGATTTTAGTATTAACTAATCATCGATTATTTGAAAAGCCGCGCCACTACCCCTCTAGGTAGTTGGGATTTTTGGACCAATAAACTCTCGTACTTAAACAAACCTTTACCAACTTACAGATTTTAGATCTCCAACTGAAGAGTGCTCATTTATGTAAACAAGTATTTTGATTGGCCAACGTACCTCTAATGAATATCATTATAACGATAAGAATCTAGCCAAGTATCCCACGGCTGATGTAATAGGCAGCCGCGGGTATCCGAAGCTGTTTACCGAAACAAATACTAGTTAAACTGTTGCCTGGGTCCTATTGGTGTATTATTTTATTTAATGTTTTTTTTCTTCTTTTTGTTTTTTTGTTGTTTTTTTATTTTAAGTAGATTGGGAAAAAGTTTTTCCACCTTATACTAATCTGTCTTGAGGGTTCCTGGGTTGGATCTGTACTTTGCGCCTTGGAATGTCATGAAAACCCTTGCCCTCAACGGGGTTCGAACACACATCTTTCGGATCCACAGTCTGGTATGTACCATTGGACAAAGGCGCCCTTAAAGAGTGTAACACTGTTACAAAATCTATTCCCATCGTGTACATGAACCTTTGTTGAGCATGCACACCCAAATGGTCTTATTTTTCCCGCTGAACTTACCAAGTGATTTCATCATTGTGAATTGTGAAAGGCAATATACTATTAAAGCTCTATTGTCAAGAAAAAAATTAACAGGATAATGGCCACTTTGCCGACACTAGCTTTAGTTGTTAGCCACATTCTAGTGTTGGGCCGAACAAACATCCTTAATTCAAGTAAAGCTCAAGTTAAATCTATGTTTTTTGATAATTATATTAATTACCAGACCCAAATATGTGTTTAGGTTGTAAAGTCTAGCATGTTCCTGTGAAGAAGCATGTAAAGGTCACGTGATCTTTGATTGGTTTATTAATGCGTAAATGAAAAACTACAAGTTTTTATGGGCAGGACTTTCTGAGATAGGTCAAAATCGATAAGAATAATAAAACAAAAAATATTTTTAAATGATGTGATGTTGATGGGGATTAAAGTAAATGGAGAATATATCTGATAAGAACAGTTACAGTATGTGTTGAAAAGTTTACTTTTGACCATTTTGAAGAAGTTCTTAACAAGCCATGTTTTACAAAGAAAAAAATACGATTAATTAAAAGTTTGTATTTATGTCTGATTTATATGAAAAATGGAATTCGATTGGTAAAAGATATTATGAATAATAACGGAGATTTTGTAGACGTAGCTTATATAGAAGATGTCATTGGAAGAAAAGTAAATTTTCTGAAATATTTTGATTTAAAAAAACGTGGTGAAAAAATTTCATGTTTCATAACCCTCGTATAAATTGTGACTTACAACTAATTTTAACCAGAATTGATAGAAATAAGTATATTTATAATACATTAATAAAAATAAGGATACTCCAACTAGTAAAGGAAAATGGTTATCTAATTTTGATCCTGATGATACTGACTGGAACATGATATATAGTTAGGTTTGTAAATGTACAAGGGATACAAATATACAATGGATGCAAATAAGAATTGTACATAGAAGTTTACCAACAAATCCACTACATTTTAAAATTAATATAACTGATAGTAAGTTATGTACTTTTGTAAATGTTTTGAAGAATTTTTACTTCATTTATTTTATGAATGCGACAAAGTAAGGCCTCTGTAAAACTTCTTTCCTATTATGATTAAAGATTTTGATCCTCTCCAAGAAATAAACAGCAGAAAGTTTTTGTTAGGGTCAGGTAAAAGAGTTTATAAATTTGACAATTTGATTTTAGAAATTAAAAAAATATTTATGTTGGTGCAAGAAAAGGGAAATAATGCCATCTATTATAGGTATAAAGAAAAACTTGTGTCTAGTGTGGGACATCTATAAATCAACAAAATGAACTAATGAACAACTGAAAAAGATAGTTGGGAAATTGATAGGTTCTTTATACAAAACCACTAGCTACTTTTATGACTAGGTCAAAGAAAAGATTTATGTTTTTTTTTATTATTATTTTATTTTCAAAGGCAGTGTTCTTCGTTTTGTTTTGTACATATATTCTTTATGAAAATATCATAGACTTTAAAGGAATTATATAACAACATATATTTGTAATTTATATTGAAAAAATCTATAATTTCATATTTAATTGTGATATATATATAATGTAAGGTATGGAGGGGGATGGCCACGACCTTCACGTACCTGTGGACGTGGTAAATGAAAGATAAATGTGAAAAAAGAAACTACTTTATACATTAATTCCATTAGTTCCAATGCAAGTTATCATTTCTATCACCTTCGCCTCCCTTTATAACATCTACCGAGGTCAATAATGCAGTCAAAAAACTGACCATGATATGATTCGCTTTTATTTAAATCTTTACTGAAACTGTATGTTTCAAATGGGTTTTTATCTAGATAATCTTTCTCTCTGTATGTTGGAGATATCTGTTAAACTTATACACATACTACAGGATATAGGCTATAAATATATAAATTACAACAATAATATTAGAATGCAAGTAAATGAGCAACTGAATACAGTAAATAATATCCTTCAAGTTTCAGATCGATGGTTTGGTGCAACAGTAGTGTTACCACATCTATATTTGTATGTGTAGGATTTTTCCTAACATTCCGAGGCGCAAAGTACTTGTCAAACCGTCGAATGGGATTATGAAAATGTTAAGTTGTGTGTGTTTCATCTTTACCAAATTGCCAAAAGACATCAGGGATACATATATGTGACAACCTGGAATCGGTTTTAGTTTGTTTATTAATTTCATGTACAAGACTTTAAATTATTTTATTTCTATAAGTGAGCAGACTGATCACTTTACAATGGTATCACTTAACCATACATTCAACATCTGGAAATCAAATTAAGCTAAACTTTTGAAGTATGTAAAATGCACGCATATGAAGTACACTGTGACAATTGTATTCACTGTGACAATTGGCTCACTCATAAATGCATTTCGGAAATTATTACTAATCGATAAAATCTTTGTATTCCGAATTTATCATTGTTCTCATAAAGTTTCTACTTATGTATCCGGTGAAAGTCCTAGTGTATTCAACATCTAAGTACACGTAGCAAAGGAAATGCATAGCTGATACTTATTCCGCCATTTGTTATCATTATTGTCTTATTCAGTGAAACGAAACACGATACACGATTTATTCGTATGCTCACGTAATGGGATAAATCTCAAGTTGAATTACAAAATCACACCAGCTTCTGATAGAGACTGGCGTAAATCCGAAAGTATTTTGACAACTGACAACAGAAAAAACAAATAATTATCATAATAATCATAACAGCTCGTCAATAAAACACTTGAAATGTTTAAAAAAAATACATGTAAATGAATTTGTAATACAAAATTTCCTGAAAATCGAAATATATAACTTTATACATATATGGCTGTGAAACATAATTTTTGTACGTTTTTATCAGGTGTTTGATACCTTCATGGCATAAGTATTGAGCTTCTATTAGGGTAGTAGATCAACTAATGAAAAACTCCTCACATCTATATGGATGGAATCTCACTGCATTCAGCATGATTTCAAGTTGGTTAACTTTGCTTGATAAAAGCTACGGTGATCTATCATGCTTCCATTTAATACAAGATACACTCTATTGTGCTATTCGTGAGACAAAACTGTAAAAGATATTCACCAGACGAGACAAACGCATGAATCTTTATGTTAATTCGATTTAGACATTCAGAGAGGTGTAGATGCCTTTCTCAGATTGTTCGGAAAGTTATTCATAGTGGCCTTCGTTTGTCACATACAGGTTGACATACTGAGTAATATTACTTTCGTAATACTTTACTTTATTCTATATATACATTCTGTTCTTTCTTCAGCACAGATAGGGGCTGTATCTGCATCTTGTCGTAGGTGTTCTGAAATAGAATGTTTGATAATTAGAAGCCTCGTTCTTACTGTATATGTCGTTCTTTTAGTGAAAAATCCTACATCAGGTTGGATTTTCTTGTAATATAATTTGTCTTTATTTTATACAGTACTTTTTGAAAAGCAAATTGTTCTTAAAAAAGTTATGTTAATGACTAATGTAAAAGTGTCAGCCATCACCATAGCTACAGTTAATCAACAAGTTATATAATTATATAGTTTTCATCGCATCCAACATTTGCTTGATGATATCAGATATTTCAGTACAAAATTCTTGTTACTTTTTAGATAATATCAAATATGTTCTTTCTATTAATATAAAAATAAGCCTCCGAATATAAACTCGATTAGATATGAAATGTACCATAAGGAATCACAGTTATATATCAACATGTATCAAATAAGTTATATACATGATAAACATATTCAACTGAAAATGCTAACACTTTCTGGACAGTGTGTTTTTTTTTTTCTTTTAATATTTCACTTAACATTTTCTACAGCCTTTTATTCCTTAAAATCTTTATATTACTGTGCCCATGTTATGACACTTATATTAATGTTTTCCATTTTACAGTCCCCATCACCACATTACGTTATGATATAGTTACACAGCCTTTTGATTTACAACTGTACACACCGTTTTCTGTGTACCAGCAACACGATGGATGTGAGGACATCAATCCGACTGTCAAACCGACTGGGAACGTTTCATCACTCTCTGTAGAGGGAACAAAAGGTCAATGGTGCAGTTTTATATAATCTTCGATCAAATTTGCTGTGAAATGATCGAATTACTTGAGTAAGATATCATTATTAGGTTTTCACCGCCGCAGGGCGAAAACCTTTTGTTCTCCTTCTGTTTATTATTAGGTTTTCGTCCCTATTGATTCTCTTCAGTTGATTTTTATTATCATTATTATTAATATTGTTATTATTATTCCAATTCCACCCATTTTTGTAGCCGATCTAGCGGCCAAATGAGGAAAACTTCAGCTATTAAATTTCAGGCATGGAATCACATGTATCTGAACCTAAATGGTCAAACTTTTCACTTTTGTTTCTGATTTAGCCACCAGGAGCGCTATGCATGTAATCACTCTTTTGCTAATAACTCAAAATTTGAAGCTGAGTTAGATTCGATTTTTTCATTATGTCCCTTGTTGACAGCCCAATCAAATATGATGGATATTTCAGATTCGAGTACCAGAAAAATTTGTTCTAGGAGAGGTTGAATGTTCGAACCTTGTTAAAAAAAAAAGTAGACAGATGAGGGTAGGTCTACGAAATTCTATCCATTTATGTTCAGAAAGAAAGAAGAATGATTTTGTTTGTTGCGTACGATTTGCAAGACATATACGCACAAAATATATAGGGTGGCGAATTTAAGAAATGCATGGTTTGCCCTCTAGAAACGGTAAAACTTCACTAAAATTTAGGAAAAATTAAAATTTTCTTGAAAACACTCTTTTGCTTGTAACTCAAAAAGTTGAAGTCTGATCCATATGCGGTTTGTTGCATTATGTTCCTTGTTGATAGTCTAATAAAATATTACAGATTTTGAGCTTCGCAAGGTTTAAAGTTCAAAGCTCGCATAAAAAACCATGCATATAAGTGTAGGTCTATGAAAAACCTACCCATTTTTGTTAGAGATCAGATAGAAGAACTCTCTTTGTTGCATACGATTTGCAAGACATATACGTACAAAATATGGGGCTGCGAATTTAAGAAATGTATGGTTTGTTCTCTAAAAACGGTCAAAGTTAACTAAAATATAAGAAAAATAAGAATTTCAAAAACATGTTTTTTGTCGCTCCTGACTTTGTTTGGTTCAATCTTCATGATATTTTCACATTTAGTTTTATGATCTAAAGAGCCTGATAATTTATAAAGTTAAAAAAAATGCAAAGGTCAAGGTCATATTTCTATCAATGTTTCATTCTTCGGCCCAAAATAGCTCCAAAACTAAAAGTATTTTATTGAGAATGTTTGGACAAAAGCGTAAATTTTTTAAGAAATCTTTCCAGTGATATTTATTTTTTGAAGATCGGACTTCATTTGGTCATTTTACGGCCGTCCAAATTTTGATATTTTTTTTAACAATTGTAAAGCAGTTGTTAAGCTTCAAATTTTGACATTTAAGAAACCGAATGTTCTACCTATGCATATGTATATTTAACTGATCTATTTGCTGCATTTCTAGGTACCTAATTGTAAAATTATAATCAATTTTGTTTCTCATTTTGCCGCTAGAGGGCGTTTTGCTTAAAATCACTCTTTTGTTTATAACTCAAAAAGTTGAAGTCTGATTCAAATGCGGTTTTCAGCCTCTGTTCCTAATTGACAGCGCAACAGAATTTGATGGATTTCAAAGTATCGGGTAGGGAAAATATTTGCGCTAGAAGAGGTTGAATGTTCGAACCTTGCAAAAAAAACTGTGCACATGAGAGTAGATCTACGAAATACCTGCCCATTTTTGTTTGAGATTAGAATTTAGATATAAGAATTCTGTTTGTTGCATATGAATTATAAGACATATACACACACACACAATATATGGGTTGGCGAATTAAGGGTATGTATGGTTTGTCCACAGGATGCGATCAAACTTCACTAATATTTTAAAAAAGAAAAATCAAAATTTCAAAAACCCGACTTTTTAGGATTTTTTGAAGCTCCTGACTTTATTTTTTGTTCAGTCTTCATCATTTTTTCACGGGTAATGTAGTTTTATAATTCAAAGAGTCTCACCAATAATGATTCTCAAATGTTAAGATATGCTGATTGCGACAGCTACATACCACGTTGTATGGCCACCTTGTTATTAATTGAACTACAATATAAAACTATTTACAAGGGAAAACATGGTATATTTGGATTGCACCACATACTGAATCATCCTATTATATACTGGAGTTGGTGTGTATACTATTTATAACGTATATATAAAAAGTAAAATTCTGCAATGGTCAAGGTCATATCACGAGTATAGGTTTTTTTATTCGGTCCAAAATAGCTCAAAAACTAAAAATGTTTTATTGAGATAATATATACAAAATCTAAGGGCTTAAAGAGCTCTTTCAAGTGATGTTATGGTTTAAAAAATTGGGCATGATTTGGTTATTTATGACATTTCAAAGCTTGATCCATTGTAAATAAGTGTTCATGCTTCAAATTGGAAATTTAATGTTCGTATCATGCAACTTCTATACCATACTAAATGGAACTTTGTAGCATTACTTGGCACATAAGACTGTTGTATCCGCTAAAACCGATGCTGTCGCGTTAGCGACTCTAGTCTTTATTGTATCTTGTACACTTCATTACAAAATTGACAAATATTAAGTTTGCTAAAGGATTGGATTGGTCAAACAACTTACTTGAAAACCATTACTCACTGGGATGTCCACATTAAGTTGTATAATCGGTGAAGATGATTCAGTGGCTGGTTCCGAATAGCTAAGTGTCTTATATAAAATATTAGATTTAATTCAGAAAGAAAAACTACATACAAGGAAATACTACATTTTTTTGTATCTTTATTTACATATTTCCACTAAATTTCTATTCTATGTACTTAAAATTCATTTGACCTCCACCGACCTCTAATGAAAACTGATTAGTCGAAAGCGCTCGGGCATTTTTCAAACTGTGAGATAAGAAATTAAAATAGCGAGAGGTAGGTGGCCGAGTTGTTAGAGCGTCCATCTTAGAAGCGAGAGGTAGGTGACCGAGTTGTTAGAGCGTCCATCTTAGAAGCGAGAGGTAGGTGACCGAGTTGTTAGAGCGTCCAACTTAGAAGCGAGAGATAGGTGGCCGAGTTGTTAGAGCGTCCATCTTAGAAGGAGAGGTAGGTGACCGAGTTGTTGGAGCGTTCATCTTAGAAGCGAGAGGTAGGTGGCTGAGTTGTTAGAGCGTCCATCTTAGAAGCGAGAGGTAGGTGGCCGAGTTGTTAGAGCGTCCATCTTAGAAGCGAGAGGTAGGTGGCCGAGTTGTTAGAGCGTCCATCTTAGAAGCGAGAGGTAGGTGGCCGAGTTGTTAGAGCGTCCATCTCAGAAGCGAAAGGTAGGTGGCCGAGTTGTTAGAGCGTCCAACTTAGAAGCGAGAGGTAGGTGACCGAGTTGTTAGAGCGTCCATCTTAGAAGCGAGAGGTAGGTGGACCGAGTTGTTAGAGCGTCCATCTTAGAAGCGAGTAGGTGGCCGAGTTGTTAGAGCGTCCATCTTAGAAGCGAGAGGTTGGTGGCCGAGTTGTTGGAGCGTCCACATCGGAAATGAGAGGTTGGTGGCCGAGTTGTAAGAGTATCCATCTTGGTGGCCGAGACAGAAGTGAGAGGTTGGTGGCCGAGTTGTTGGAGCGTCCGCATCGGAAGTGAGAGGTTGGTGGTTGAGTTGAAAGAGTATCCATCTTGGTGGCCGAGACGGAAGTGAGAGGTTGGTGGCCGAGTGGTTGGAGCGTCCGTATCGGAAGTGAGAGGTTGGTGGCAGAGTGGTTGGATAGTCCGCATCGGAAGTGAGAGGTTGGTGGCCGTTTGGTTAGAGCGTCCGCATCGGAAGTGAGAGGTTGGTGGCCGAGTTGTAAGAGTATTCCATCTTGGTGGCCGAGACGGAAGTGAGAGGTTGGTGGTTAGAATGTCCGCCTCGGAAGCGAGATGTTGGTGGCCGAGTGTTAAGAGCGTCAGCCTTGGAAGCGAAAGATCGTTGTTGTTGTTGTATTGGGGTTTACCGTCGCTGCGATATTATTTCAATCATATAGCGACGTCCAGCTTATTACAGGTGGAGGAAGACCTCGAGTACACAGAGGTACCCGGGTAGAACCACCGACCTACCGCAATCCAGCTGGAAGGCTTTCTCACATGAAAAATCCGAAGTCCCTACCGGGATTCAAACCCACAGCGGTGAGGGGCTGAGAGATTTGTAGTCCACGACTGTAACCGCTCGGCCACGGCGGTCCCGCAAAAGATTCGTGGGTTCGATGCCCAACCGTGATATATCATAGTACATGTAGTTAATGATAGTAAGTCTAGCTTTTTGCATGGCGCTAAATATATATAGTGTATTTCCAGGACTGATTGTCCCACATTTACTCACACCCTGACTCTCTGAACACTGAACCAAACGGTCGTTTCCAGGACCTCCTCTTCTCGTTACATTTTGGAATGGTTCTGTTGTTTTTTTGTGGGGTTTTTTTTTTTTTGTGTTTTTTTTTTTTTTTTTTTTTTTTTACGTTGCGGTAATGGTCAGCGATATTGTAAGTATGTTACCCAGAAGTAAGGTAATCGCAATAAAGCTGACCATTACAGCAATGTAAAAATCCGAGAAACTCCCAAAGATACTTTCACTTCTGCTCTATGTTGTTGTCTGTTTTGGCGGATTCGATAAAATTCCAAATTGATAAACAAACATAGGGATATAAGTTCAAGGATATTTTGTATAGTTTGGTAGATGAATTCACATTAAAGAATTCCGTCTGTAAATTTCGAATGATTAGAAAAATTAATTTAAGCGAGTCAACCCACAAAATAGTGTCTACCCTTGTTGATATCTAGGTACCATCATACAGGAGCAAGTCCCTGTGGACCTATAAATAATTTGTTTCGCTTTATTTAACTGAGCTATGAATGATTTTTGCACGTGTTATGAGGAAAGTAACCGATTTCTATTGTGTCACACACACACACGTTTAACCTCATTTATATGCTGATTAAACATGTATCTAACACCATGCCAATACCATTCTTCTATTATTAGATTTCTTCATAATTTGCTTAAAAATATGATATAATAATGTGAAAATAGCGGCTCACTGTGTCATTACTGAGGTACTTGTGAATGCAATTTAACACATCTGTGTTTATTCAAACCTCTAAACTTAATCATCTGATACTATTCACTCCGAATCTATAAATTTGTCTTTCTCCATTATGCTGCAAAACTACAAGATTTTTTTTTCAACTCTAAGAATTTTTAATCGGTATAGACGGGGAAAAATGGCGAGATAAAAAACTGCTTATAAGATTTATTAAAATATATTATGTAAGCTTTGCTTTCTCAAATTATCATCAATGAAAATAAAAATAAACACTAACAAAGCGACATTACTGCTCCTGTTCTAAAACAAGACAGTCCAAAGGACAGCTATATCCCCCGCCGCTGACAGAGGAGACATGTTTTTCCTCTAATGGAAACTGCCCTGCTTCTGCCAACATTTTGATGTAGATGACTTATGAAAAAATGTCCGTTGTTCAGAAAATATAGCATGGAAACAAAAATATCCAGGAATAAACACTGAACCATCAAATGTG